>JXTC01000609.1:141792-154952 GCA_002914845.1 Trema orientale | reverse complement strand
AGTCAAATTTTAGAACTACTCATGAAATTATGAAATCTAGATGCAAGGATGTTTATTAGTGGCATGATGCATTCATGAGAACTTTGGGCATTACAGTTTCTAAGAAAGAGAATACGAAACACTAAACATGAAAGCTAAAAATGCTATATGATTAATCCAGCACGGAATTAGAAGAAAGTTCTTGATTTCTATCTAATTATTAAAACAACAGTATACACAAACAAAGAAATTAAGACTCGTCAAAGCCTAAAGTTGACAAAAGAAACAAGTTGATATTTTAAATAGACATGTATCAACTTGTAGTCCTTGACTAATATTTCCTTTAAGTACAAACATACATGATAGATCAACAAACAAAATCCAAAAGAAATGTAATTCGTACATGAAAATTTACTACTGTCCTAACATATACACATAAATACCTCTATAAACACCAAGTAAAAGAATTAATTTGGGTTGAAGTAAGTTAATCTAAACATGGCTAGTTAATCTAAACATGGCTTAATGTTATTTAAATGCAAAAAACTTTTTCATAAACCTGTACAAAATCAAACATACAAAAATACATGTGTAAATACACCATCAAAGCAATATGTAAGCCAAAACATCATTAAATATCAGAAATAACAAGAACGTATAATAATATTAACATAAAAACTTTCTGAAAGTGCTTGCTTCTGTCTACCCGACAAATAAAATTGAAAACTATAATTTAAGAAACTCACTAAGTATGAGTGCAATGTAAACCAAAAACAAAGAAGGAAATACCTTTTTGAGTACTAGAAACTTATATAAACTGATTGAAGTGATTCTTTATCAAAAAGAAATGTTCTACTTTGATGGGTGGATAATATAAATGGATATCGGAAAAAAGAACTTGAGATGGCCGACAAGAAGGAGAGAGGTTTCTATCGGGGTAGGGAGGGAATTTTGTTTGTGGAAATATTCGCAAGCGCACGAAATCGTAAAAACCAGTAATAAAGTGGAAGTATTAGGTTGTTGTACCCATGAGGATTGTTATTTCAAATTATGCTAATTACTATGATATTTGCAACATAATTTTATCTAAACTAATCAAGTTTTAGTTTAAAAGTACAATTAACAAGTAACTAAATGCAATTAGTGGAATTAAAAGCAAGATTGAAGAAACACAAAGTACCATAAATGGATAAATCTATGAAAAGGGCCCAAAGACTTGATTTCACCACATATCTATGTTATCCTATTTGGCAATCATTAATTAATTTCCTATAATTCATTAATCAAGGGTTAATTATAGTCTCACTACCTCTTCTGAGTATTAAATGAAACTCTATGTGAAACTAGGCAATATGTTATCCCTACCTAAATCGTCTAATTAAACATACATTAAGCCACCCTGAAAGATTAAACTAGAGCTAGTGGCCTCTTGAACTCATTAACAACAAAGCATGTGTTTCTCAAATCAAATAAGTGGCCCAATCTTTCCTAAAGATTAAGCAAAGATCAACTAATTGATTTTTCAATCTAATTAGAAGCATTAAGCACTCAAAAGACACAATTGAATAACAAAAAAATTTCATTAATAAATTGCAAAATAATCAAAACATAGAGTATTTGGAGCTACATCAAGTCCCTAAAAAGAAAACTAGCCACACATAATCATGTCCATAAACATCACCATAAAGAAGGTTGCAACTGAATACATATCTAATATACCACAATTACAATTTCAGAAAGTAAAATAAAAAGAAAAAATAAAGATGGGGAAGAAGAGAAAAAATTATGGTGAAGGAGTCTCCAAGCTTGAATCCTCCAAAAAATCTTCAAGAAAATCTCCAAGAACCAAGCATCAAGCCTCTCTGAATTTGGTAATTTTTTCTCCTCCAAAATCTGCGATGAAAAGTATGCCTCCATCCTCTTTTTAGCTCTCCATCTAGGTCAAATTCAAGTACACTTAAGGATAGATGAGTCTCCACTGTTGGATCTTCAAAATGGAGTGATCAGAGCCCTTAAAGGTTATTAAAAACGTGTCCAAGTGGAGTCAGGGGTGCAGCCACACCCTTTTTGTAGTGCAAGGGTGCCACCAAGCGGTAGGGAGGCACAAGGGCACTAGGGCGCCCCAGCTTCTGGTCAGAGGCACAACCTACACCTCTCAGGGGTGCCCCCTCTCTCTGCAATATGCTTTCCTTTGACTTGTTTTTTATCATTTTTCTTACCATTTTAAATTCTTCATTCTTCCAACATTAAAACTAAAAAAAAACAACAACAAAATAACATAAGAAAAATGAGGATTTCACAATTAAACAAGATTGAAAACACTAAGAATAAGTGCATAAAATACACATCAACAAATTTCATCAACTTAAAATATGTATATAGGTCACATAAATGCCGATTTTGGTCAAGTCGGTTATTACTCACTTTAACACTTTTCCTCTTTTTTCTTTTTTTTCCCCTTATAAAATGTAAGATAGTGAGTAATACTGAGGCTTGTAAATAATGTTTGTCACTTGAATATAAGTTACGTAACTAAAAGGTGTGCTGAACTAATTCTCAATATAAATAACACAATAATAAATAGTCTCAAACAATTATTTAAGGAGAATATGTAAATAAAAAAATATAACAAACTTACTTATTAGATAATTTTTCTAATGAAACAAAATAATAATCTTAGTCATATGGAAATAATTAATAACTCTAATGAGTTACTAAATGCAAACATGTAATATTATCATAGTCAACCTAGGACATGTCAAACTTGTACCTTGACTCTGCACGAGTATTTCACTGTAAGAATTACATAGTAATGAGGTTAATAAAATAATCAGAATTTTAAAGTAAGCATTCAGAATTATATGGGCATATATGACACAATTAAATAATTAGATGTCATGCTATTATTGGCTATTTAGCTATCTAAGGACCTAGGTGTCACAAGGAAATTCGTGAAATCACAAAGACACCTTATATTAGTTTCACCTATACAATAGCTACTATCTATAAGTCCTGACTATCTGGAAGACATAATGTCATTCCCTACAATTCATAACATCTCAGAGAAGCTAATAGATTAGTCATATATCAACTATATATTGACATGTGGTTGCATTGTTGCCATAAGAAAGTAAAAAAATTTTTCCAAATGCTTGCTCTGATACCAGCTGTAACATCCCCCTAAATTACTAGTCTTGTAGCGAAAAATTTACTTTACTCAAAAGAATTTTACTGTTAGCTTAGGTAGATGCCGCTACTCATCTTAGAAAAATGTTGATAGATTTAAACTTTAATAAGGAAAAATAAAGTAAAAGGAGTACTTTTATTTATCAGATTTTAGGTCTCATAATATAAAAGGCATATAATGCTAGAATTAAGCATTTTTAGTATAACAAAGATGTTCTTCCCTTACTTCTTGACAACAAATGTAATTGCTTTTATCATCTTATTCATCTTCTTATTCTAGTTGCATTCTTATTTATCTACAACACGGTTATAACTTAATGAGAAATCTCATTAAGTAAAGCTTATGTTCACGTGCATAAAATATTTTTTTTAAAAAAACTGGTAGCTGAAAACAAATAGTTATGAGGAAATACTAAAAACTTTGTAGCGTATTGATTATGCCTCTACTCTTATTCTTATTCTTATCTTTACGCCAATAAAAGATTTTGGTCTTAACTCTGGTGAGCGTATTCCCTAAGGTCTACCAGGAAACTCCTAAGAAACTTCTACCTCCAAGTGGCGGGATACTATTCGTGCACAAATATGTGGTCCTTGTGACCAAGGTTAGCCATAAGCATAATCACCCTAATCTTTTTTTGAAAACTGGTAAGCATACTGCAAATAAAACTTTAAACTGAAAGCATAATTAAATGTAGAAACATAATGTAGTAGGTTGAAAACACAATAACTTTTTGCATAAGAAACTATAATTTGAAAACATGAACTATGCTATAGGTGACCACTTTACTTATCTGGTGTCCAAGCTAACCTTATGATCTACTATTAGCAGTCTACCCTGTAACATTTTTTATGATAGAATTTTGAAATTAATCTTTAGCAAAACTTTAATTTGTTGTTTTGTGACAAAATTTTTGTTTTTATTTTGACATAATTTCTTAAATGAAAATGAAAGATGTCAATTTAAATGCATATGAGGATGACTTTTCCATGCCACTTTCCTAGTTTTTATGTTTATCTAGGGCTAATTTGTGTTTCTACATATTTTGGAGGTGAAAATATGAAAAAGAGCTGAAACGGTTCGAAAATGGACTTAGACAAGAAAAGTTGGAAAGAGTTCAAAAATGAGGTAGACCAGGGGCTGGATGTCTAGGTGCCAAATCCCTTGCACCGCAATGCTCGTTCAATGTCTGGAGAAAAATATAAAAGATAGATATTGGATGCCACAGCATTGGAGCCCGAATGCTGATAATTGTCAATTTATACTTAAATGATAATTAATTCTTTGCATTACTTTATGAGTTTTTATATCAATCTAAGGTTAATTTGCTTTGTTTTTGTGTCCCTAGGTGTTTTGGAGGTGAACTGGCAAAAAGGAGATGGAGATAGGTTAAAAACGAGGGAGAACGAACAAAGTTTGAAAAGGCAGAAAACGAGGTAGACCAGAGGCTAGACGCCACAGCACTGGCCTACTCGCGCCGTAGTGTCCATGTGATATTTTGGGAAAATATAAGAACTAGAAGTTCAATACCAGGGCATTGGAGCCCGATTTCCGAGGTTCTGGTTGTTTGTATAGCCATCGACTTTGAGTATTTTACCGATTTAAGACTCCTTATTCTTGTGGGACTCAAACTAATCACCTTGTAGACTTAATTCTCTATAAATAGAACCCTCTATATCAGATGGGGACATGCTTAGGGGAGTTCTTAGACAAAAAAACACCTAGAATATCTAGAGAAAGAGGAAAAAAGAGCTTGGAGGCAGGAGCTGCAGTCGTTCTTCGTTCTTCTTCCTTTTCCCTTTTTTTGTTTTACCTTTTTAGCGTCATGTTTCTATTGTTATATTTTATATTATTGTTAGATTAGGTCTTAGATTAGGTTAAGGACGATTTCAAAGCCCTAGACAAAAATATTTGTTAGTTTTCTAGTTTTATATATCAATTACTTTACTCAAAATTGTTATTGTTCTTCTAAGCTTTGATGATTATAGTTTCTATTTTGACTTGTTTAGGTGGCCAGCTAAATAGACCTTGATAGATTTCTACAGCTAGGTTATAATTATAAATTCACAATTGTTTACATATTTTAACCACAAGTGGTAAACTATGGCTAATTGAATTGAGGCAATTGATTGATTAGTTATAATGAAGAACGTAACTCTAGGTTAAAGGTAATCCGAGTTTGTATGATTGTTACCTAGAATCAACATGTCTTTCTCTACTTAATGCATTGATTAGATCAAAACTAAGAGAGCATGTTTGATATTTGTCTAATTGATAGAATCTAGATGAAGAGCTTATTTAGTCTAGCGAAAATCTAAGGAAAGATTGGAATAGTACGAGCATACGGGCTATCTACGATTGGTAATTTTGATAAGTAATCGAGTATAGGATTTGGTAATTAAATAATAGGAATGTCTATGGTGGAAAATGATTCTTTAACTTGTTTATTTTATTATTATGTGCACCTTCTTTATTTTTTCGCTTTTATTTAGTTTCAATTTTTTTAGGAGTTATTATAATTTAATTTGACTGTGTTGACGACCGCTATCAAGTACCGCGATACTAGTTATCTGTAAGTGTTCGTCACAATAATTATATTGATCAAACCGTAAGCACACAGTGTCAAACAAGTAATATAATGGAAGTAAAAAGGGTTGTCATATCCACAAAGATTGGAATTGAATCCTACTAAGTATTGTAATTAAGTGATCTCAACATTATCTAGATAATTCGATTAAACTATGAGAAGTAAATAGACAAAGACAAAATAAAACTGAAACAAATAAAACCAACAACCAAGTGCAAAATCAAGGGAGATAATAATGTCAAACTAGTCTAGAGGGTTAATTACACAAAGCTATATACTATGTCTTTTAATTATCAATTTGATTCTGCTAAGTTTTTCCCTAGTTGATAAGCTAAGGGCCTACAATTGCTTCTACTCCCTCTCTCAAATGCTGAATAAAAGCTATTCATAAATTCTAATTTCAATATCTCTATTCAAAATCAAGAACATAGGAATTTATTAAGTTTTATGACTCTTTATGAGTTCTCTCAAATTCTACAAATCCTAAGTTGTATTATCTAAGGGCACATCTAGAATTCCCTCTCTCGAGTACCGAATTCCAAATACCAAAGCAATCACTTGATGATCAAGCAATTAAAAGCATGAAACGCAAGATAATACAAATAAACTATAGAAAAATCTCATAGAAATTATATTAAAATAAAAGACATAGTATCAAATAAGGTTACATCAATCCCCTAGGCATAATTTCTAAGTTCATGATTGAAATGAACAAAAACAAACTAAAAGTCAATGATACCATAAGAGGAAGAAAAGAAAAACTCTATTGATTTGATGAAAGTGTCCTTCTTCTTCTTCCTTCCTTTCTCTCTCTTAAGTATGCCCCTTGTAGCCTCCAAAAGGTCTCTTCTAAACCTAGAAAATTTCCTATTTATGTCCTTTGGTAGCTAGGTACCAAAAAGAGAAAAGGAACCCGAAAACAATGATGAGCTGTCCGTATAGAAGCATTATGGTGCTTGACATATAGCGCTGCGGTGCTATATCAAAGAGGAATCTCTGGAACAACTCGAGCACCATGGGGCTACTTCGAACATAAGTGGAGCGCTGCGGTGCTCATCATTCTGCCAAAAATCTTTGCTTCTTCAACCACTTCAGCCTCTTCTTCATAAGCTCTATGGCATTTCAATGGAGTGCCTAGGCGCTCTAGCTTCTGCATCAAAGCTTCCAATAACTCTTTTAATCATCCTTGAGTAGCTCCTAAGCTCCAACTTTCAACCAAAACCTGAGAATTATGAAATAAACCAATGAAAAACTAATGAAAAATCTCGGAACACACCAAATATCAAGCTCAAATAAAACCTAGTAAGTGAATAAAATCCGCATATCAAATTCTCTGAAACTTAATAATTTGCTGGTTTTTGAGCAAAAATAAAACTAAAAGAATGAAAAGAAAAGAAAAGAAAAGGAAACAACTTGACAAGAACTAAAACATCAAGTATTGATTCAATTCGAATATCAAACAGGCCCCAAAGATTGCTCATATTTGTAGCTCTAGAAGAATCATTAAACATTGACAACATCTGGAATTTCAACTCCGACACGAGTCTCATCCCCTTTTGGTTCTTTGCGTGTGCATGTGTGTGTGAAAGTAGCCAAACACATCTAATTGGTATTATCCTGAATCAGTTTATGCAAACTAGTGTTATGTTATTTTGATCTCTTGATCAAGAATTTTTTTTTCAATCTCTATAAGCTTGTTTTTCCAACCATTCACCATTAATGTAGACTATCATATCACCAAGAATCAATATGACTTTAACAAAATTGTAACGTGAGGCTAAGGTTAAAATAGGATGAAAAGGTATTTTTTTTGCTCAATCATCCTAAGCACATGTGTTTCATTCTCATATCCTTCTCTTCTTCAAAACCCTTAAGTTTGATCATTCTAGAATCCCCCCAAACTTATTTTCCATTCCAATGACTTAAATAACACGTTATTGAATCTTTTTCAAGTGACTATCCCCTTAAACTAAGATTTTTTTTTATTTTAATTTTATTCCAACTTTTTTTTTTTGGGAAATACCTTTGTACAAGGGTATACCAATTCATTTTTCACTATTTTCATTTTTTACATATGCCCTTATAAAATTTGTTCTTAACACCACCCTTCTTCTCATATTATCACAAAAATACCGCAAATGCTTCACTAAGATCACATGTGCTTAAGGTGTAAGGTGAAATATTGAAAAATTTTGAGGCTAGGTTAGTGTTAGTGACGTAGGTGTCAAAGAAAAAAAAAGTCAAGTAATACTCGCCTTAATAGATAAAAGTTAAATTAGCAATAAAATTAATTAGACTTGCCCTAATTACTTTATTTATATGTTGACAAAAATTCTGGTGTCCAAATGCTATAAAAGTTGGTATTTTATAGGTTAAGGTACTTCTAAAACCTCTCTTAATCTCAGAAAAGTAATGGTGTAAAACTGAAGGAGAGTAAGTGGTTTTAAGAACCCTAACATATAGCGATGGTATAAAACTGAAGGAAAGTAAGTGTCTTTAGGGACCTTAACATATACACATATATATGAGCTCTGTCTATCACAGAGTCTCCGAAATTAATCTCTCCAATTATGAGATATGAATAATAATTGGGCAATTGATTAGCATATCCAGAATGATCTAATCACATAAATTATGGAATTTATGGGCCATCTATCAGCCATTAATATTTGATCATATTCACACTAAAATGGCTGCTGCCAACATGGAAAATTCTTTCACAAAGTACTCATAAAAAACATAGTGATACTTGTTGGAGATCTCATTATAGTACTTTAGTAAGCTTGATTAATATATTCTCTTCTATAATTAATGTTTTTGAGATGATTGTAGATTATGAACAAATTATGATCAAAGTAATCTATTGAAATCGATGCTATCATTTGATTTTATGTTCATTTTATATTGGATGAGAACATTGTTGAGAATGACAAATGAGTTTTCAAAAGCATTAAAAAGGAAAGATCAAGATATTGTGATTGCTATGAATTTGGTCAAATTGTGTATGCAACGATTGCAAATGATGGGAGACGACGAATGAGATTTTACTTTTAATAGAAAATACAATATAGTTGTTCCTAATATGGATGAAACTTTTCTCGCTCGAGGTCAATCACGGCGTAAAGCTCAGGAGATTATAAATTTATATCACTTTTGTACGGAGTTGTTTTATTCTCCCATTGATATGTAACTTCAGGAGTTGAGTAATCACTTCAACAAAGTAAGTAGAGTAGGTGATCAATGGATGAATGACAAATTACTTGTTTATATTGAGAAAGACATCTTTAATGGTATTGATAATGAACTCATTGTAAAATGCTTTCAAGGAATGAAAACGCATCGAGTACAATTGTAATATGTGTTATTATTTTTAATTATTTTTTGAATTATAATTACAGCCTAGCTGCACTGATAAGAAATCCTGCCTTCGTCCTAGGTTGTAGTGACAGCTCCCTTCTTGACAAACAAGCGTAAGAATACACCCAATGACATGGCATATTGGCATGCTCTCTTAGGCACTTTTGTACATGTTGTGACCCTTCTTTAACTCTTATGAGTAGTTAAAAAGTATGCCATATCATTGTGTGCATGTTTTTGTATGTCTCAATCATTACTTTTTGTGCTATATTATACTCTGAGCTTTAAAATATGGTCAAAATTGATAATAAACTTTGTAAAGTGTGTACATCTTTAACATTACTCTTTAAAAAATATAAGGGTTGAGTAGATATATGGCCATTTTTAGGCCCATAAATCAGTACATGACCACGGCCCGGTTATTATAGGAATATGTCCACACAACAAGCCCGTTGAAAATCTGTAACCAAAAATACCCCTGAAAGCCCAGAACCCATTTTGATCAATATTTTCCCTTTCTTTCGCACACGTTCCGCCATTTTCTCGCCGATTTCCCTCATTCTCTAAATTTTCTCTCATTTTCTCCCACTTTCTCGCCACTTTCTATCACTTTCTCTAATCTCCAAAATTTTCTCACATATTTCTCTAACTCCAAAACCTCTCTATAAAAAATATTCCGAAAAGCAAAAAATCTTCGAAAAACCCCAGAATCTCATTTCGAAACAAAGGTCGAAGTTCATTACAGAAAAACTTAGGTTCATAAAGATCTCCATAGGCAAAATCTTCAATTAACAAGAATCAAAAACTAGGGTTCATTCTGTAGACAAAAATTCCATAGACGACATCTCCAGTTTGTTATTGCAAAGGTATATATTTCTATTCTACTCCATTATCATGAGCTATATATGTGTGTGTGTGTGTGTGCGTGTGTGTGTGTATGTGTATTTTGGTGTACATGCATAATTTTGATTCTTGGATTTTTGTTAGGTATATTATTTTTGTATATGAATTCGCAGAATCGGTATATACATTTTGGAAATATGAATTTCCGAATTCGGTATATACATCTTAGGGTTCATAAATTGGGTCTCTACTTTTATTAATGAATCTCTAATAATTGGGTCTGTGGTATATATCTGATAATCATTTGTTGATTTATCTTGGTATATGAAATTAAAGAAGTAGTTCATAGATTTTATGGTTCTACATTTAATAAATTATGTTTATGGATTATAATAGTTTTTGTGAAAATGAAGTGTTCGATGAAATGCCACAAACAATTGTGTACCAATTTAAATGATTTCTTCGGGTTCATAATGTTTAGATTCCTATCTCTATTTCATTTTTTATTTAGGGTACGTGGTTCATATATTTTATGATTCGTACATGGTTCATATATTTTAGGTTTCATGCATGGTTCATGTTGGAAAATACTTATAATTCTTGCATGTGTAAGTTTTATCTATGTTTTGAACCAGATTTGAGTAAAAAGCATTTAAGATCATAAGAATCTATGATATTGTGTGCATTCATTGAAAAAATTTGATCTTATGAGGTCTGCTAATACACCGGATTGGAGCTGGTATATGGATTGTAAATTTGATTGATTGAATTTTTCTAGGTAAATTATGAGCTGGGTAGTGCTTCTTTATTTCTGTTTTTATTAGATTTATGGAACGTTTTTATCTTTGGAATTTAAATTTAAATCTGTTATTGAATCTGATATATATACACAAATATATATACTATTACTTGTAAATGGTTTTTCCTTAGCTGAGAAACTTTGTCTTCTAACATGATTTTATAGTGGTTAATGTCAACGATTAATTTTATGAATTCAAGGTGTGGCTTGTGTGTGAAACGAATTAAAAAATAAAGTAAAGTAAAGAGACATGAATTTTATTGTGGTTCAGCCTAAAAAAGATGAGCCTACGTCCCTTGTTCTTTAGAGTTTCTCTAAGTCTCAAGGTGAGAGCAAAGAGAGAATTGTCTCAAGGTGAGAGTAAAGAGAGAATTACAGAGAGTGAGTGTATAGTGAAGTGATTGTGAGATGAAAAATTATGAGACTGAGCCCCCTTTATATAGGTGAGGGTGGCTTTAGGTTTCCTAATTTTTTGAATAGGAAACTACTTAATAAAATACAATATAATATTGAGATTGGGTGACTATACAATAATAGGTAATTATCTCCTCTTCAATTATCTAGTGGCCTTTTTTGGAGATTAGGCAGGTCAACTATTTGTGGTGGTAAAAAAATCACACAATATTGTGCATAACTAAAATAAAAGAAAACATGATTCTAAACATAAAGAGTAAAAAGAAAGAAAAACTCTTGAGAGAATTTGAGTTGAAATGCGTCCGTCTCCAAGTCATACTGCTTTTCTCCTTCTCTTGATCTCTCTCTCTATCTCTCTACTAGTCTAAAGCTCTCAAAAGTTATCCAACAATAAGCTCTAGAAGTCCCAATTTATAGAATTCTAGAAAAGAAAATTAGTGCATAACTAAAATAAAAGAAAACATGATTCTAAACATAAAGAGTAGAAAGAAACAAAAACTCTAGAGAGAATTTGAGTTGAAATGCGTCCGTCTATGGGTCATACTGCTTTTCTCCTTCTCTTGATCTCTCTCTCTCTCTAGTAGTCTAAAACTCTCAAAAGTTATCCAATAATAAGCTCTAGAAGTCCCAATTTGTAGAATTCTCGAATTAGAGATAAAATCATAATAAAATTGAGTTTTAGCACTTCTGGACCCGCAAACTAGCACTGAGACGCTCATATAGTAGCGTTGAGGCCTCACACTATCGGGTAATTTTCACAATTTTCTCTTCTTTATTTTCTCTCTTTTAATTTTTTTCCCGAAAATCTGAGGTTGGCATAATTATCTGCTGCAGCTGAATTCGGTGAACACAAAACTAATCTCACACATGATTGGCCGAAGACAATGGCAGAGTACTGCGCCTGACGTGGCACTTTAAGAATCGATGCCGAACTGGTTTTACTAGAGTTGCCCTGCACTGGATCCTGCACGCTAGGAAAGAGTTTGCAGCCATGCTGACGCCTGCGCCCCACATGTCCCCTGACCAGCTTCCTCACTTACTCCCCTGACTGGCCTTGTGGTCTCTTGAACTTGATCAACGGCCACAATCGCGTCTTGAGTTATCCTTTCCTCATGCGCAACACCTGTTGCTCCTCGATCCGATTTTAAATTTTGTTCTTTATTTTAAATTCAAATCTAATCAAATCAGATTAAAATAAACTAACATTAAATAAAACTAAATTAAATAAAAATCCAAAATAAAGTAAAATTCATAAAAGTAAATCTAAATACTTAAATCAAATTTAAAACAAATTAACTTAAATTATTTAAAATGAAGCTATAAATTCTCAAAGAACACGCGTTCTAATAAGTCTAAGAGCATAAATAACACCATTTGTTTTATAGAATTATCATATCTCCAAACCTAAATTTTTTTTCAAGTTCTTGAGCCAAAAAAAAAAAAAAAAGAAAACCTAAAAACAAAATTCGAAACAAAAATTTTCAAAAATTTAGCAATGACCCATTTTAATTAACAAAATACGCCTCAAAGATATCACATAGTTTAAAGCTCAAAGAAAAACTCCGAATACTACAAATGTCTAAAAATTTCAATTCAAATACCAATTTAATTTCACTTTAAAAATTCTTGAAGTGTGTATATAAATAACAAATTACATTTAATCATTCACAACTAGATTAGTTTATGCAAACAAATAAATGTGAAATATCTCTAATATAGAATTCAGAAACTTCGTAAGTTTGCTTTTCATACCGTCCTCTACTAATGTAGATTATTATAACACCAAAGATCATTAAGACTTTATTAAGGTTATAATGTATGACTAAGGTAATAGGTAAAATAATGGATATTTTTGTGGCTCAAATTACCTTAAGCACATATCTTATTCTCAAATCCTTGTCTTTTTTCACTTGAACACTCTAAGTAATACCCCTAAATTTATTTTCAACCATTTACTTTACTCTAGTTTTTTTCTTTCTTTCTTTTTTTTTTTTTTT
>JXTC01000609.1:81396-121134 GCA_002914845.1 Trema orientale | reverse complement strand
ACAAACAAAGTCATGGAATCTTTTTCAGATAAATAAACTATACAACTAAGATAGTTTAATCTAGCAAATATCATAATTGCATATAAGAGAAAGTTATTTATACTCAAAGGGTATAATTAGAAATATGCTTTTTAGGACAAATATCCCAACACAAAGAAGACGTCAAAGAGGCCAAATCATGGCAGAGGAGGCCAACAACCAACAAGCAAATCCTGAACAAGCTCGAGCCTTACGGGATTATTTCAAGCCCGTTGTCAACGAGAATTTTTTAGGAATTCGGAGGCAAACCATCAATGCCAACAATTTTGAGTTGAAACCGGCTCTCGTCAACATGGTTCAACAAAATCAATATGGTGGTTTGTCTAGTTAAGACTCGAATGTGCACTTGGCTATATTCTTGGAGATTTGCAATACTATCAAAATGAATGGTGTTTCGGCGGATATTATTCGATTGCACTTGTTCCCTTTCTCACTTAGGGATAAGGCACGAGGATGGCTACAATCTTTGCAACTGAGCTGTGTTGTAACATGGGAAGACTTGGCTCAACGCTTCCTTTCAAAGTTCTTCCCTCCATTAATGACCTCTCAACTTCGAGGTGAGATTGCACAATTTCGCTAACTAGACTTTGAACCACTTTATGAAGCTTGAGAGCATTTCAAGGACCTCATTCAAAATTGTCCCCAACATGGATACCAAGATTGGTTCTAAGTCCAATTATTCTATAATGGATTGAATGGGCAAACAAGAACAATTGTTAATGCGGTAGCCGGTGGTACTTTCTTATCCAAAACTGCCGAAGAAGCCCAATTATTGCTAGAAGAAATGGCATGCAACAACTATTAATGGCCAAATGAGCGGTCAATCTTGAAGAAAGCGGCTGGAATTCATGAAGTGGATCCTATTGTAGCACTTTCAGCTCAAGTGTCGGCCTTAACAAACCAACTCTCAGCCTTCATTACTAGAAAAGCTTCATAAATCAAGGAGCCAGTAATGGTTGCTAGTACTTCATTTGTTGGTGATAGTGGTGATCTGGAGCAAGTTCAACATATCAACAATCAGAACTTCAATTACCGAGGTAATAACTTGTCCAATAACTTGCCTACATATTATCACCCAGGACTCTGAAACTATGAGAATTTATCTTATGGTAATACAAGAAATGTGCTTCAACCTCCTTTCGAGTGTAATAACCAACCGACCGAGAAGAAAAATTCATTGGAGGAGAGTTTGAGTTTGTTTATTTCGGAGGCTAGATCGAGATTCAACAAAAATGAGGCGAGGTTGGACAATATTGAAACACACATGAGTAGTATGGGTGCCATTATAATGTCCTTTGAAGTTCAACTTAGGCAATTGGCAACCGCGATCAATTCTCAACGAGGAGGGAAATTCCCAAGTGATACCGAAAACAATCTTAAGGAGCATTGCAATGCTATAACTCTAAGAAGTGGGAGAAAAATTGATGGGGATAAGCAATAAGAAGCTACAAAGTAAATACCTTTGCCTAACCACGAAGAGAAGCACACCATTGATGCGAACAATGAAGAAGAAAATACTATCAGGGAAGTTTCTAAACCGAAAACTATTTTATTTCCTAATAATCCTCAATTATTACACCCCCTCTCCCATATCCTTAAAGATTTCAAAAGAAAAAGCTTGATTCTCAATTTGCAAAATTCTTAGAAATCTTTAAGAAAATTCACATTAATATTCCTTTTGCAGATGCTCTTGAACAAATGCTAAACTATGTCAAGTTTATGAAGGATATTATGTCGAAGAAGAGGAAGTTGGAGGAATTTGAAATAGTAAAGTTAACAGAGGAATGTAGTGCCATTATCCAGAAAACGTTACCACAAAAATTAAAAGATCCGGGCAGCTTCACTATATCTTGCACAATCGGTGGCGCCTCCTTTATTAAGGCTTTGTGTGACCTTGGGGCAAACATCAATTTGATGCCCCTCTCCGTATTCAAAAGGCTGGGACTTGGAGAAATCAAGTCAACCACCGTCACGTTATAACTAGCGGATAGATCCCTCACCTATCCTCGTGGAGTCATTGAAGAAGTGTTGGTAAAGGTTGACAAATTTATTTTTCCAGCTGATTTTGTGGTTTTAGATATGGATGAAGACCAAGACATGCCTCTAATCCTTGGGCGACCTTTCTTGGTTATAAGTGGAGCTTTGATTGATGTATCTAAAGGGGAGTTATCTCTAACGATGAATGAAGATATAGTCAAGTTCAACATTTATCACTCCAACAAGGTTTCCGAGGAGACAAGCTCATGTTACCGAGTTGATGTGATGAAAAGGCATGTTGAAGAGGCTCTGGTGGATGAGAGACATTGCAATGACTAGAAAATTTTGAAGTGTGAGTTAGTTCAAAGGCAACAAGTTCGACTTTTGAGGTCTCAGTTGAAGTTGTTGTCACCCAAGTTGAAGCCAACATGGTCTCCTTCGTTATTGCGAAAGTATTTCCCTTGGGAACGATGGATATAGAGGGAAAAGATGGACATGTGCTCCAGGTCTATAAACAACGATTGAAGCTTTATGATGGAAGAGGAGTAAGGAATGTAAGGAAGCCCCCTCTTGAAGAGCCGATTTGAGGAAGTTCAACAAAGTCAGGCTGAGGACATTAAACCAAACGCTAGATGGTAGGCAGCCTAAGTGACATTTTTCTCTTTTATTTTCTGTTATTTTGTTGTTTGTTGGACTACATTTGAGTCTGGGGGATAATTTTGTGCGTTTTGTGGGAGTGTTTGATGTAAAGAATGTCAAAATAGTGTAAATTGTGGCACTGGTTCAGAGCGCCGCGGTGCTACAGGTTCTAGAAAAGTTCCAGAACTATTAGCGCCGCGGCGCTACACAGGCAGTGCCAAGATTTAACCCTACTTCAAAATTTGGAAAAAATAAAATAAAAAAAAATCGAAGAAAAAAAATTCAACAAAAAGAAAAAATAGACAGCACCACGGCGGTTCATGTATAGCGCCGCGGTGCAACCGGTTCTAGTCAAAATTCTCCAAAACTTGCCCAACACAACGATTATCAAGGGAAAAGAAGATTTCACCAACTATTCATGAAATCGTCTCCAAAAATGCTCAAGAATTCGGTGGAAACACTTACTTAGTGAGTGTGGAGTATAAGAGTCTTGAACCCTTGAGAGGAGGAGAAGAAAGAATTTGCTTGAATCTTGTAACTCCTCAAGTTTTTGTGTTGAATGTAATGAAAAGAGGTTGGTGAGAGTGATTGAAGGAATAATTTTGAGTGGAGAGAGAACGTGGTGAAATTGGTAGTGAAAAACGGATATTTTTGTGTGAGGAGGAAAGTGATGAAATAGGGGAGAGAAAAGAGGTTGGTTGTGCACAAATAGTTCATGTACTCTAAGTGTTCGATGAATGTCCAAAGTGAACTTTTGTGGTTTGAATATTGAATTGGGGGACATTTAGGGATTTAATTCTAGTTTATAATCAAGATTTGATTGTTGTGGAGAAATTTTATCAAGTTTTGGGCGGTTAGTTGCAACTATACCACGTGGTGCACAAGGCGTTCATATCAAGGATATTGTGACTTTGGTGAGGAAGTTGTCATTGTGTGCTTTGGGACTTGGAGACCTACCTGCCAGGACCCTTCCTTCCAGCTCAACCTCCACCTCATAATGATGACGGTGAAGATATCTGATGCCTTCTTTCAGGAGAGTTCTTTAACCCTTCTTATTTGTTTTATTTTTCATTAAGGACAATGTTCATTTTAAGTTTGGGGGAGTATTTACATTTTTCTTTATTTAGTGCTGTTATTTTTCTTTGCTAGGTGTTTTGTTTTTAGCTCCGTTTTCTAAAAAAAAAAAAAATTGGTTTAGTTTGTTCAGCCTTTTTGGCTAATGATAAGAAATTTGATTGAATGGAAAGTAGGTCTTGGACAATTCTAGATATTGACCTAATCTGTGTGCTTGACTTTGATGGTTCATGCCTTCTTAAAATTTTACTGCACAACTTGAGCACATAGCCACACATATTTAATATGTCTGACACCTAGAGAAAGTTTATGCAAATTAGATGTTGCCTTAAGATCTCATCGAACTCTAGAACTTGTTTGAAAACTATTTGAGGTGAAATCCTAGGCTACACATTGCTAGAGATATGATTTAGACCATTTTTAGATCGATTGAGCCTTTTCAAGCCTACCTTGATGCTCGGAAAAACCCTAGTTAACCCTTACTGTGCTTAAAATCATCTTCTTTGACTTCCACACTGTGAGCCTAACCTCTATATATTTTCCAATTCCTCACTCTATACCTTGAGCACATGTGAAAATAAGATGTAATTGTAGTTATTTATATGGAAAAATGGGTGATGGTGGAAACGGTGAAGAGAGTGTGTTTCATTTGATTAATGCTATACCCTCATATTTATATTAAAATAAAAAAAAAACTGATTTGAGGGTATAGCCACGTGATGAGAACTCATTTTGTTATTGGAGTCATTAGAGTAAAAGTTAAGTTTAGGTGAGGGTATATTGTCTCACTCAAGGTTGTAAAGAAGTAAGATTCGGGAATGAAACATGTGTGCTCTAGGGTGATTTAAACCGTAAAAAGCCATTGCCATCCTACCCTCACCCTAACCTCACATTACAAGCTTTAGAAAGCCCTATTGATCTTAAGTGATGTGTAGTCTACACTAGTGGATAATAGTTGGAAAAACAAGCCTATGGAGAAAGATGAGGTTCTTGTCTTGAAGATCAAATTTTATGCCAATAGTTTGCGTAAACTGATCCAGGTTAAAAGCAGTTGAATGTATTTTGGCTATTCACACACACACACACACTTGCAAGCAGAAAATTGAATAGGAAGGCATAACTAATGTAGCGTTGAAATTCTAGATATTGTCGGTATTTAGTAATTCTCCTGGAACTACAATTACGAGCAATCTTTGAGGTCTGTGGGTAATCGAACTAAACCAACTTTTGATTTCCTTTAGTGTTTCCCTTTACACTTTCCATTTTCCTTTTATTTTCTTTTCTTTCTTTTCCGTTTGTTTTGCACGAGGACTAGCAAATAAATAAGTTCAGGGGAATTTAATAAGTGAATTTTATTCACCTATTTGGTCATAATTTTATCTCTTTACTTGCTTAATTTCCTTAATTTATCTCTTAGTTTTCGTATTTTTATTTATTTTTCTCAGGTTTTGAATAATTATAGAAGTATTGGACAAGCTCACCAAGTCGGTAAAGAGCAAACCGAGGTGTTTTAGGAAGAAGCTCAACCGCTGCGGCGCTATGCAGATAGCGCCGCTGCGCCCAAGGTTCTGGAATTTTTTCCAGAACCCATAGCGCCATGGCACTGTGAAGGAAGCGCCGCGGCACTATCCTATTTTTGTCCAAGCGCTACGGCGCTCTCGTGTGGCATTGGCACGTGTTCTAGACCTTTTCAGCCAGATTTGACCTAACTACCAAGGGGATGTAAAAGGGATCTTTTGGGATCCGAGAGAGACATCTTGGGAGGCGTTTTTCAGAGCTTGATCAGCTATTTCAAGGGACAAGAAGAATAAAGAGAAGAATGTGAAGAAAATCTCACCAAATTAGAAGAGTTTTTCTTTCTCATCTCTTCTTTTCATGATATTGTTCCTATTTATCTTATTTTTATTCTTTTCCATTATGAACTAGCATTTTATCTAGAGGAATGATGTAGCTTATACTTGAAACTATGTCTTAATTTTTAATATCAATTTTGTGGTGATTTTCTATTGGTTTATTTGTGTTATTTTGCTCTTCATGTGTCTCAATTGATTAGCAACCATTGAAATGTTTTGATTTCTAGAATCCGGTACTTGAGAGAGGAGATTTTTAGAGATATGACTAGAATAACACAACCTAGGATGTTGTAGAGTTTGAGAAAACCTATGAATCCTTTGAGGCTTGTTATTAAGAACTACAAAACTTAATGAACTCTTGTTTTCTCAATTTTGAATAGAGATATTGAAATTGGAATTTAAGGATAGTTTTTATTTGGTACTCGAGAGAGGGAGTAGAAATAATTTTGAATTCTTGCTTATAAACTAGGAAAATTAATCAAGTGGTGTTGTTAATTGAAAGTTATAGCGGATAATTAGGTGAAGTCAAACCTCTAGAATTCATTCCCATTGTTATTTTTATTTAAACTTTCAATTGCATTGTGACATTTAATTTAGCATTTTAAATTTCCTTTGATTACTTTATATACATAATTAATTTGAATTGTCTAGATAAAATTAAGATTATCTAATTACGGTACTTAATAGAAATTCAATATTAATCCGCGTGAGTACGACAACCTTATTTACCATTTTACTACAAAACTTGACACCGTGCACGTGCGGTTTAATTTCTTGAACAAGTTTTTGAAAAAACTTGTTATGCTAAATGCATATACATAAAATAATCACAAGTGCACAGGTCGTAAACAAGTAATAAAGTGATAAGTATAGAGTTATCGATCCCACGAAGAATTGTGTGTTAAATTTCCACTAAGTACCGGAATTATCATGACCTAGCTTTATCTAGGCAACTAAACTAAATGAATTTATGATTAAATAAAAATAAATATAAATATAAATACAAAAATAAAATACGAAAACTCTATGCACAAATGTACTAGGGGATTGAATTCACTTAACTATCAACTATGTCTTTCGATCACCAATTGCATTCTAATCAATTATTCCTAGTTTATAAGCCAGGAACCCGAAGATATTTCTACTCCCTCTCTCGAGTGCTGAGTGAAATCATTCCTAAATCTCGATTCCAAACTTAGAAATTAAGAATTCATTACGTTCAATGGTTCTTTTTTCATGGCTTCAAAGGAATTATAGGTTCTTTCAAACTTTACAAGTCCTAGGTTATACTATCCTATGATTATTTCTAAAATTTTCTCTCTCAAGTGCCAAATTCTAGAAACCAATTTATCCAACTAGTAGCTAATTAGTTGAGAAGCATTAAGCATAGAATAACATAAATAAATTCAAGAACAATATCAAAGAATATATTGGAAATCAAGACATAGAATCAAAGTTTAAGTTACATCATTCCCCAAGCATATAACAATTAATTCAACATAGGAGAATTCAATACTAATCTCAACAAAAATTTCATATATCCGAACATATTCAATAACAAGCATAATACAAAATTCAAATGAGATTAGGGTGAGAAAGAGGATGAGATAAACTCTTTTGTGGATGTAGAACTTCAAGCTTCAATCTCTTCAAGCCACTCTCTCAAGTATCCTCTCCAAGATTTTTACTCCAGGCACCTTCCTCTCTAGAATTTTTGAGCTCTCTTTGTTGTGTTTCCTCTCTTACTCTCCACACTTCAAATGAAGGCTTAAAGATGTATTTAAGGGGGTTCCAAGTTGGCCTAGGCCGGGTGGAATGTTAACCATTCAATCAGATGGCATCAAGAGTCCAGATTGGCTCTGAAAACTTGCTAAAAATGCACTTCAGAATGGTGGGTAGCACCGCGGCGCTACTATTCCAGTGCTGCGGTGCTCTTGGTTCTGAAATTCAGCACGACAGCTTTTCTTCATGGGTGCTTCGTTTCTTCGTTTTAGCTCTGTTTTGCCTGATTTTCATTGCGTTGCGTTCGTATCGGACTCAAGTTTCATCTCAATGGTTGAAATACTCATATTTGGCACCAATTTATCTTGATTCTCATTTATTCACAAGAACCATAAAAACAAAGCAAAAGCACATCAAACCAACATAAATGCTTGAGAACTTATAATTATTTGAGATGAATGATACTTGATTTGTGAGTGAATTAATCACTTATCAAATACCCCCAAACTCGAATATTTGCTTGTCCTTAAGCAAAACAAAACAAGAAAATAAAAAGCAAAATACAAATCAAGTACTAATGATATAAACGGAAAAGTGTGAGTTTTGTATTGAATAAAAAAAATGTGCAAGT
The DNA here is from genome assembly GCA_002914845.1 of Trema orientale. Classification (NCBI taxonomy): domain Eukaryota; kingdom Viridiplantae; phylum Streptophyta; class Magnoliopsida; order Rosales; family Cannabaceae; genus Trema; species Trema orientale. The sequence goes on along the minus strand of JXTC01000609.1, from coordinate 113,199 downwards.
ATCTCCGAAATCACAAAATGTTCCAAGCTTAAAAGAAATACAAATATTGAAGTTATCTAGATTTTTAACTTCAAGCATCAATTTAACTCCACTCAAGACTCTTAATGTGTAAGTGTGTGCAAAATCAATATCATTTAAGAAAATGAACTTCAGATAGACTTCTGTGTTTTGATAGATAATGAAAGATCTCTATATGATGCAACTTGGAACTACCATATACTTATTTTTCATGTTGCTCTCCACTAATGTATGTCAATATATCATCAGAGATCTAAAGGTCTTTCATTAAGCTTGTAATGTCGGCTTGGGCAAAAGTAAGATAATTTTAGAAAAATTTGAGTTTCAAATCACCCTTATGCACATTAATCTATGACTTTTATAGAGTTATTCCTTGGTACACCAAATAACACTCTCACACTTCTTTTCAACTAAATTTCTCTTCTACCAACACTCCACCAGACACTTATTTATAATTATTTTCGATTTTTTTTTGAAACGAAAGATATGAAATAAGACCAAATGGTGAAAATCAAAAACCTCTCCCCCAAATTCAAAATCAATATTGTCCTCAATGTTGAAAAATAAAATAGAGGACAAAGACACAATTTTTTCACCGAATTATCCCTTTCTCTTTTTTTTTTTGTTTCTTTTTTTTTTTTCCTTTTTTTTTCAATATTTCATAACACCACGCTTTCTCCTAACATGAACATAACATAAATTAACTCTTTAAAATAATCAACATGCTTAAAGGATGAAGGTTGGTGGTCATTATTTTGGTTTGGCTAAAATGTGGTAGAAAAAGAAAGGTACAAATAGGCTCAAAGTGGGTGTAGTAGGATGATAATGTATCAAGGTTAGCTTGAAAGGCTCAAACAGTCCAAAGCTAGCCTAAATCATTTCTCTAATGACACCTAACGTAGAATTTCATCTCAAGTTTCACTCAAATAGGTTCTAGAGTTCATGAGATGTCAATGTCTATCTAATACACACAAATATTCTCTAAAAGCTCAAAGAGTCAAGTGATCATGATTATCATGCTCAAATGTGTAGAATCAAGAATGAGGTTCAATTAATGCCAGTCAAGCACACGGATAATCTCAATGAATTACATTTCAAAAGACTTAAGAGGACATTAAATGACTATACTCATCATCTACATCAAATCATCTCATCTCAATAACACTCACAATTTATTCAAACTAGCAAAAGAAAAGTAAGAAAAAAATGATTTCTTAAAAAGACACAACTCATGGAAAGAAAATCATGGCAACTAACACATAAGCAAAGCCATACCCAACAAATAATTAACCAACAAGTATTTTCACCCCCAAACTCAAAATTGGTAACATTCTCAAAATTTGAATATTCAATGTAAGCACAAGGTAAAAGAACACGTACTGAGGAGGTGAGACATTCTCACCTCCTATTAAGGTTAGCATGGATTGTGCTCCGGGTAAAGATGACTCTAACTTGGGTGGTGCAGGACTCCTCTCTATAAGTTGCATCTTTAGTCTTATTCATGTACAATTTGGCGAAGCTCATCAAATAGCGGCTTTCGCTCATAGTATGTGTCATACAACATAATAAATGAGTCTTATTTTTGAACGCCTTAAGCTTTGCGATAGATGGAAGTGCTAGGCTCATACACTCAACTTGACTTGGCATTGATACATGTATTTGGTGGGATTGAATAAATGGTGCTAGTGGTGGAAGAGGAGGTTTTAGCCATATAGGATCGTCATAGATGTGATCTTTGATGAATGGTGGCGGCATAATGATTTGGATCTCAAAAGGTGAAGATTCACAAGTGTTGTCTTGTGATTCTTCTTCCTTGATCTACTCTTGATTCTCCTCCTCACTTGAGTCGTCATCATCAAACAAACCCAAGATCCTTCTGCTTGTGCTCGGCTCCTTTTGGTGGCTTTCATCAATGTTTGTAACTTGTGCATATATCATAGCTACCGCCCTTGTCATGGCCTCAAGGGAGTCATAAAGAGACTCAAATTGTGAATTACGAATGGTCTCCGTTCTTTCCCACTCCTCATGGCGAAGTCTTGTCTCCTCCAAAAATTGTGTAAAAAGATATTCAAGGTCGAGAGAAGGCTCCTCTTGGTGATATGGAGTATCACACCATGGCGCCGAAATGTTAGAATTATCTCCCAAACCAAGGTGGCTTGGTAGATAATTCCAACTCCGATAGTCAAAGTCGACCATGTCTTCCAACAACTAATAAGCTTGATCAATGGATACTTGGTAGATAGAGGTGGTACCATTTCCTCTTTCCACCCACATTCTTGTTTCAGGCCGAAGGTTATTGAGGAAATTTTGTATTTGATACTCTGGGGATAAACCATGATTCGGGCATAGTGTGAGCAACTCCTTATATCTCCACCATGCACAATAAAATGGCTCCGAGTCTCGTTGAGTAAACCATAAGAGGGCTTGTCGATCTATCATCTCAAAGCACCTCGCAAAACAAATATTTAAAGATAAAAATTAAAAATGAAAATAACGCCTAAATTAAAATCAAGTACAACGACAATCCAAAACACCAAATCCCTGGCAATGATGCCAAAAACTTGGTACGCTAAAATGCATATACATAAAATAACTGCAAGTGCACAGGTCGTAAACAAGTAATAAAGTGATAAGTATAGAGTTGTCGATCCTATGAGGAGTTGTGTGTTAAATCGCTGCTAAATACCAGAATTATCGTGACCTAATTTTATCTAGGTAACCAAACTAAATGAATTTATGATTAAATAAAAACAAATATAAATATAAATACAAAAATAAAATATGGAAACTCTATGCACAAATGTACTAAGGGATTGAATTCACTTAACTATCAACTATGTCTTTTGATCACCAATTGCATTCTAATCAATTATTCCTAGTTTATAAGCTGAGAACCCGAAGATATTTCTACTCTCTCTCTCGAGTGCTGAGTAAAATCATTCTTAAATCTCGATTCTAATACCTCTATTCCAAACCTAGAAATTAAGAATTCATTACATTCAATGGTTCTTTTTTCATGGCTTCAAAGGAATTATAGGTTCTTTCAAACTCTACAAGTCCTAGGTTATACTATCCTATGATTATTTCTAAAATTTTCTCTCTCAAGTGCCAAATTCTAGAAACCAATTTATCCAACTAGTAGGTAATTAGTTGAGAAACATTAAGCATAGAATAACATAAACAAATTCAAGAACAATATCAAAGAACATATTAGAAATCAAGACATAGAATCAAAGTTTAAGTTACATTATTCCCCAAGCATATAACAATTAATTCAACATAGGAGAATTCAATACTAATCTCAACAAGAATTTCATATATCGGAATATATTCAATAACAAGCATAATACAAAATTCAAATGAGATTAGGGTGAGAAAGAGGATGAGAAAACTCTTTTGTGGATGTAGAACTTCAAGCTTCAATCCCTTCAAGCCACTCTCTCAAGCATCCTCTCCAAGATTTTTACTCCAAGCACCTTCCTCTTTAGAATTTTTGAGCTCTCTTTGTTGTGTTTCCTCTCCTGCTCTCCACACTTCAAATAGAGGCTTAAAGAGGTATTTAAGGGGTTCTAAGATGACCTAGGCCGGGTAGAATGTCAACCATTTGATCAGATGGTATCAAGGATCCAGATTGACTCTGAAAACTCGCTAAAAACACGCTTCAGGATGCTGGGTAGCGCCGTGGCACTCCCTAACAAGCACGCGGCTATATAGCCTCTGGAAATCTGAATTCCACGTAGCGCTGGGGTGCTACTATTCCAGTGCCGTGGCGCTCTTAGTTCTGGAATTCAGCACGACAACTTTTCTTTCTGGGGGCGTCGTTTCTTCATTTTAGCTTCGTTTGGCCTGATTTTCGTTGCGTTGCGTTCGTATCGGACTCAAGTTTCATCTGCAATGGTTGAAATACCCATATTCGGCACTAATTTATTTTGATTCTCATTTATTCACAAGAACTACAAAAATAAAGTAAAAGCACATCAGAGCAACATAAATGCTTCCGAACTTACAATTATTTGAGATGAATAATACTTGATTTATGAGTGAATTAATCACTTATCAGTAGGAAATCAAGAAAAATGGAGTTGGAAGTCATTTAGATGAAATCGAGACGAAAAGTCTTGAAAAAGGGGTGAAAAATGGCTTAGAGAGGAGCTAAATTGCAGGCAGTGGTACAGCTGTGCCCCCACATGGCACAAATTGCGCCTCCAAGTAGAAACAGGGGTGCTGTCGTGCTCTCTTCTGGGTGCAGTTGTGCCATTCTTGCGCCCAATGGTCTAGATCAAATTTTTGATGATCAGATATTCCAGATCCAACCTGTCCTTAAGTATACAAGAGCCAACTTGAACAAAACCCTATTTTTTGAAGTAGAGGTATACATTCTGAGATAGATTTAACTTAGCTCATCTTTCTTTTTAGAGAGAGCTCCAAGGACAAATTCTTGGAGAAGAAAATACCAAAAGAATTGTAGTTTCCTTTTTTGTATCTAGTTTTGATTTTTATTTTTGAGAGAGGATATTCATAGTAGAACTTGGAGAACAATTCATGGGAGCTTATTATATCAACCATTGAAGAACTTCAACTCTCAATTTGGAGGAATATCTATCAACAATTTATTTAATTCTCAAACTCTTCTCCTTTCTTAATTGTGTTTATTTTTCAATGGCTATTTTATTGGATTGGATTGTGCTTTTTACTTCTATTATGAGTTAAATATCCTTTGTCTAGGATTGTTATGTGAACCAACCTTACAATTTGTGTTTGACTATCTCTCTTTTTGACATCGAATTGTCTATATTGATTGGTTACGTTATTTTGTGCTTAGAACTTCTAGTTACTTTGCCACTAGTTAACGTGACTTTTGGAAATATATAATGGAATAGAACCGAAGTTATGTGTTTAGCCTTAGATAGAGTAACATACATCTATATAAGATAGGAGTATACCTGCTTAGTGTGTATAGTCATTGTTGAGTGTCTACTCTTAATGATTTCATTTAATATTGACCCTCATGGGAATATAGTGGGTTGGATTGAATGAAAATACTTGAATGACGACTTAAAAAGCTTGCAAATAAATTAATACACTCAGTTAACAATCAACTAGTTAAATTAATTAGCAAAAAAGAGAGATAATCAGCACATAGGAGGGGTTGTGCAACTAGCAATTTTAGGCATTATTTTTCTATTGAATTTGAATCAATTTTACTTGCATTTTTAATTTCTAGTTTTCATTCCTAGTTTAATTGTTTTACTTGCAAGTTTTAACTGTTTGGATAAAAGTAGAGTCAACAAATTTTAGCAATTAACCTAGATTTATTTACAATCTCTGTGGGACAACACTCAACTTACCCTTTTATTACTCGTACACGACATTGTGCACTTACAACCTCATGTGTCTAATATGCACTGAATATCATGTGTCTAATATTTACTGAATAAGTTTTTGGCATTATTGTCGGTAATTGAAATACTATATCTTTGTTAATATTAATGCCAATTGATTCTAATTTTAGTTTAAACCTTTGTTTTTCAGTTTTTAGGTGTTACGCTAAATGCATATACGTAAAATAATTGCAAGTGCACGTAAACAAGTAATAAAGTGATAAGTAAAGAGTTGTCGATCTCACGAGAAATTGGGTGTTAAATTATCGTTAATTACCGGAATTATCGTTACCTAACTTTATCTAGGCAAAACTAAATAGGTTTATAATTAAATGAAAACAAAAATAAATATAAATACAAAAATAAAATATGGAAACTTCTATGCACAAATGTACTAGGGGATTGAATTAACCTAACCATCAACTATGTTTTTAGATCACAAATTGTATTCTAATCAATTATTCCTAGTCTATAAGCCAAGAACCCAAAGATATTTCTACTCCCTTTCTCGAGTGCTGATCGAAATCATTCCTAAATACCGGTTCCAATATCTCTATTCCAAACCTAGAAATTAAGAATTCATTATATTCAATGGTTCTTTGATCATGACTTCAATGGAATTATAGGTTCTCTCAAACTCTACAAGCCCCAGGTTATACTATCCTATGATTGTTTCTAAAATTTCCTTTCTCAAGTGCCAAATTCTAGAAACTAAATCATCTAACTAGTAGCTAACTAATTGAGAAGCATTAAGCATGAAATATCTATTAAGCCTCTTCCAGCCTATGGACTTATGGCTCTTATACACAGACCGTTGTCGTTACTCATCTGTACTATACCTTGTGGGCCCAGTAACCCTTAAGGATTTTTTTTCGCGTCCTTAGCACTACTTGAACCCAAGATCTCCACTTTAAGAAGGACTTACACGCTTAGTTGGTACCAATTGTTCTAACTAAGCTTGTAAGTCCTTCTTAAAATAGAGGTCTTAGGTTCAAGTAGTCCTGGGGATGCAAAAGAAAATCCCTAAAAGTTATAAGGCCCACAAGGTACAATACAGATAAGTAACGACAAGAGTCTCTGTATAAAAGCCACAGGTCTGTGGGCGAAAAGGCCCAATAGAGGCTTGAAGCGGGTTTCATTATAATAAAATGCCCCTTTTTTATTGTTCAATAGAAGCTTCCACCAAAGCCATCCTCAAGTGATTTTTTCTCATACAACCCACTTCTACCTTTTCCTCAAAGGTTTCTAAAGCAAAAGCTTGACAAGCAATTCTCCAAATTTCTTAAGGTGTTTAAAAAGCTTCATATTAATATTCTATTTGCAGATGCAAAGCAAATTTCTTAAGGTCACACCCGTGGGGCTCACGCGGGCGGTGCACACGGCTCCCAGCCATGCACTGCTCCGTCGTTTCATTTTTTTTTTTTAAATTGAAAAACAGTTTCCATAAAACTCAAAAAACAATGAAAGATCAAAACATTTCCAAGCATAGTTTTATCAATAACAAAAAACATGAACACATAGAAATCAAGAACATGGCGGAAAACAAAAATCAAAATAAACATGATCATTTCCTCATAGCAACATCTAATCAAATAATCATTCAAACTCATTGAATCTATTGACCATCATACAAACTAGAGCATACTCATAATATGAACAAGACCAAATATAAACCAGACTTTTCTGGAAATCAAAAACATCAATCAACAAGAGAATAGACTGGAGTAAAATATGCTAGATCAACAATAAAACCACGCTCCGGTACCAATTGCTGGTGTTTATTGGAATAAATTTTCGGAAAATATTTTCATAAAATCATTTTCAAGAACACCATAGTTTTTTAATTTCTACAAACGTAACAGAATTGGTCGTTTAAAATTTTTCTATTTACAAAATCTTTCAGATCGTGATCTAACATAAATTAACTCTTGATCTAGATAAGAACAATACCCGGATTCGCTCCACAACCTTCTCGTCTTCTCGTCTATTCTCGAAAGCCGTTGGATTGATCCGGTGGTGGTCACCTTATTGATTCCCAACAAAGAGATCCGCAGATGAACAAGAAGACAATCTTCTCGAACCGATTTCTCCAGGATGGCAGAAACACTAAGGACAGTGAATCCCCTAGTGTGGCCGATTTTTCTCTGCTCTTCCTCTCTCTGGTTTTCATATGACACTCTCTTCTCAAGGGGGTGTTTCAGTGTAATACTTAATTTTTCTGTTAGAGAACATTTCTCTTAACTATATAGAGAGACTAGTAATGGGCTTATTGGGTTCAACTGATCATCAAATAACTATTGGGCTTTAATTTTAGCTAGACAGGGGACCAGATAGATCTATAAAGCCCAAGCTCCAATGGACCATATACCCACTATCATAATTAACTCTTAATTATGATTAAGCCCTGTCCATTAACATTGGGGTACACCACTATAGGTCCAATATTGAACTCTTGGACTAAATGTCATTTATTTTCTGTGAAGCTTATTAACAATTAATTAGTTTGATCCATTTAGCATATACTATACCTGTCGACATACCCCCAATGCAATGCCATACTAGCAGGGTGAAATTACCGTATTACCCCTCTAGTACATATTTACTTTTGAGTTGCCATTTTTCATCTAATGGATAATAGTTGACTATGGTGTTTGTATCTGCTTATACCAACATAGTCAAATTCATATAGTGAATACCGGGGCCCTGATTTATATTATCCAGGTACTTGAAAAAACTCAAAGTGACATCATATATATGGTGTCCATCATGAAAATGTTCTACACATTTCATATACCTTATCTTCCAAGATACCGGAGTTCGAACCATAAATCGGAACTAGTCCTTTAGTAATTCAAAAAGACAAAACACATGAAAGTAAGTTCGTTAATCACTAGGATTAAGGTTTTCTACGATAGTGCTAGATTAGTGAAATTAGAAATTTGAGTTACGATACTTAACCTCAAATTCTAATTCACTAGGTCCTGTTCGATGCTGTTATAACTTTCTTATAACACACTAGTGTTTCTATCTGAAGACTCACTTCGATAATTAGAGACTTTATTAATTAAATAGACAACACTACATTCTATGGCATAGTAAAGTATTCCATTTTCAATATGCAGAATGCTAACAATTTAATTTAGACATAATTAAATAAAGAATATAATATCTCCCACATATGAACTCATCATACGAATAATTCTTTATTACTCATTACATGTCTTGGAATCTTTAGATGTTTGCATAAGATAAACATACACATCACATGTATATCAATGGGACATAAATGAAATAAAATTCATAACATGGAATTTATTAGCAACAAATAGATAACAAATAATCCGATAATAAATTGTTTATAATGTCAAAATAATAAACTGGTTTATAGAACATTATTCCAACACGTTGCACTAACAGAAGAGTGTAGTGCCATCATTCAATAGAAGCTCCCTCCTAAGTTGAAAGACCCCAGAAGCTTTACAAGTCCTTGTACTATTGGTGAGCAATTCTTTTGGAGAACTCCTTATGACTTGGGTGCTAGTATTAATTTGATGCTTTTGTCCATTTATCAAAAACATGGTTTGGGAAAGGTGAAGCCTACTACGATTACACTCCAACTTACAGATAGGTCTCTTAAGCATCGAAGGGGAATTGTTGAAGATGTGCTTGTGAAGGTTGAAAAGTTCATTTTTTTAGCAGGCTTTATTATTCTTGACATGGAGAAAGATAGAGAGATTCCAATCATTCTTGGAAGACCATTCTTGTCAACTAGGAGGACTCTTACTGATGTACAAAGGGGAGAACTTACTATGAGAGTCCAAGATGAAGAGGTAACTTTCAATGTTTTCAAGGATATGAAGTAGTCAAGTGATGTGGGTGATTATCTTAGAGTTGATATGGTTGATGATTGTGTAGAAGAAGTATTTTTGAGGGAATTTCCAACTCATCCTCTTGAGTATTCTATTTTTAATTTCTATGATGTGGATAGAGAAGAAGTTGTTGAATGTGTGAATTATTTAGAGGCATCCCCACCATTTGCTTATTCTAAAACTAAATTTGATGTGTTGGATAGTGCATCCTTATCTAGTCAACTCAAACCCTCTATAGAAAAGTCGCCTATATTGGAGCTCAAGCCATTACCCAACTATCTCCGTTATGCTTATCTCAATGAGTCATGCACTTTGCTGGTCATTATCTCTTCTTCTCTGATGGTGAACAATAAGAAAAATTATTGAGGGTTTTGAGAGAAAACAACACGACTTTGGGGTGGTCGATAGCCGACATCAAGGGAATTAGCCTTTCGATTTATATGCATAAGATTCTCTTTGAAGAAGACTACAAGCCTACCACTGAGCACCAACGTAAGTTGAATCCTATTATGAAAGAAGTGGTAAAAAAAGAGATTCTCAAACGACTTGATGCAGGAATTATTTATCGTATTTCCAATAGCTCTTAGGTAAACCCAATTCAATATGTGTCCGAAGAAAGGAGGGATGACGATGGTGTCTAATGAGAACACTGAGCTTATTCCTGCAAGAACGTTGACCGATTGATAAGTATGCATGGATTATCGAAAGCTGAACAAGGTTACTTGGAAAGATCACTTCCCACTGCCCTTTATTGATCAATGCTTCGTAGGTTGGCCAGACATGCGTTTATTGCTTCTTGGATGGTTATTCCGGTTATAACCAAATTGCCATAGCCGCCAAAGACCAAGAGAAGACAACTTTCACTTGTCCTTATAGAACCTTTGCCTTTCAAAGGATACCTTTTTGGCTTTGCAATGTCCCTGCCACTTTTCAACAGTGTATAGTGGCTATTTTTTCCGACATTATGGAGAAATTTTTTGATGTATTCATGGATGATTTTTCGGTTTTTGGTGATTTACTTGATGTTTGTTTACATCATCTCGCTCTTGAACTTAAATGATGTGAAGAGACAAATTTGGTGTTCAATTAGGAGAAATGCCACTTTATGATTGAAGAATGAGTGGTACTTGGGCATAGAAATTCATATAAGAGGATTGAAGTTGATAGAGCTAAGATAGAGACTATTGAGAAACTATCCTTCTATTTCTGTGAAAGGGGTGAGAAGCTTCCTTGAGCATATGAGGTTTTATAGGAGGTTTATCAAGGATTTCTCTAAGATTTCCAAGCCAATTTGTAATCTTTTGGAGAAGGATGTGCCTTTCCATTTTGATGACGCATGTCTTGGGCTTTTGTCACTTTGAAAAAGAAGCTAGTTTCGGCCCCCATTATTGTTGCACCAGATTGGAGTCTCCCATTTGAGCTTATGTGTGATGCTAGTGACTTTGCAATTGGTGCGGTTCTAGGCCAACACAAAGAGAGGGTTTTCCACACCATTTATTATGCTAGCATGACAATGACCGAGGCTCAACTCAATTATGCTACCACCGAGAAGGAGATACTTACTATTGTATTTGCCTTTTACAAATTCCACTCCTATCTTATTGGCGCTAAGTTGATTTTGTATACCGATCATTCCTCTATCAAGTACCTTGTTGAGAAAAAGGATGCCAAGCATAAATTGATTCGATGGGTTCTACTTTTGCAAGAATTTGACTTAGAGATTAGAGACAAGAAATCAACGGAGAATCAAGTGGCGGATCATCTTTCTAGATTAGAGAATGGTGATGAAGAAAAAGATGCAACGATCATCAATAAGTCATTTCCATATAAGCAACTTTTCTCTTGCAGTCATACAAGCTTCCCTTGGTATGGTGATTATGTCAACTACATTGTGGGTAATGTGCTTCCTCCCGATCTTTCTTTGTAATAAAGGAAGAAATTTTTGCATGATGTCAAGTACTTTGTGTGAGATGAGCTTTTCTTATTTAAAAGATGTGCAGATCATATGCTTAGAAGGTGTCTTTCAAAGGAGGAAATTAAAGATATACTTAGAAATTGCCACTCATCGGAGTATGGAGGACATTTTTGTGGAGAAAATATGGCAATTAAGGTGCTCCAATCAGGTTTTTATTGGCCATTACTCTTCAAAGATGGTCATTTGTTTGTCTCAAGGGGTGATAGGTGCCAAAAGTGTTGTAACATTTCCAAGAGATATGAGATGCCTCTCAACAACATCCTTGATGTAGAAAGTTTTGATATTTGGGGAATTGATTTCATGGTCCCTTTCATTTCTTCTTCAACAATCTTTATATACTTGTGGTAGTGGATTATGTTTCTAAGTGGGTTGAAGTGGTTGCATTACCCAGGAGTTCTTAAAGAAGCATATTTTCACCTGTTTGGGCACTCTAAGGGAAATTATAAGTGATGAGGAGACGCACTTTTGCAATAAGTATTTCAAAGCTCTCCTTTTAAAATATGAAGTCATTCACAAGGTTGCCACTATCTATCATCCTCGAACTGGTGATCAAGTGGAGGTCTCCAATAGAGAACTGAAGAGGATCCCTGAGAAGTCGGTGAATCATTCTTGGACGGATTGGTCCAAGAGGTTGGATCATGCACTATGGGCTTACTGCTTATCGGACCGTATACAAAACACCGATTGGGATGTCTCCATACCAGCTAGTCTTTGGGAAAGCTTGTCATCTCCCGGTACAATTGGAGCATAATACATATAAAGAAGTTAAATCTTTACTTGAAATCTACCTGGTGAGATGCGTCTCTTGCAACTTAATGAGATAGATGAGTTCCATCTATAAGCTTACGAGAATGCCAAGCCTTATAAAGAGAAAAACAAAGAGATGGCATAACAAAAGGTTGGTGCTGTGGTGCCAGAACTTCAGTGTTGCAGTGCTAGAAATCAGGAAACTACCTTTTTGAGGGTTTTTGACCCTTTCTAGCTTGTGCGATTATTACTTAAAATCAATCTATCTTTCTTTACTTAATGCTTTCATCAGACTAAATCTAGAAAGCTTATTCTAGGTTGCTATTTAAGTGGGAAGGATGTAGATGAAGAGCTTATTTTGTCTAGCAATAACCTAAGGAATGTTTGGGGTATTACAAGCTTGTGTGCTATCTACAGTTGGTAATTTTGATAAGTAATTGATATATTAGATTTGGTGATTGAATAATGAGATTGTTTAGCAGTAGAGAATGATCCTTTAACCTGTTTTATTTCATTATTTTTGTTATTTTACTTATTTTTAGTTTTATTAGTTTTAATTCTTATTATTTGAAAAAAACCTATAAAAGTAATAGGATTGATAGCTTTGAAATTAAACCAATTCCTCGTTGGATCTACCCTTCTTGCCACTATACTAGGTAATTCTATATTGGGCCTGTTTGGGATAGCTTTTACTTCTTGAAGTAAAAGTATAAAAAGATCTTCCTAAAAAAGATGGTAGGTCCATGCTTCTTTAAAAAGATCTTTTGGATGCAAAAAGATCTTCTAAAAACTCATCCAAACACTCTTAAAAGATCTTTTGAGCCCTAAAAGATCTTTGAAAGCTGTGCCAAACAGGCTAATTGTTTAGGCTATGCTCGATTAGTGAATAGGAGGAAAACAAATTTTAATTTAATTGCATTGATGACTGCTGTCAAATTTTGGCCTCGTTGCCGGAGAATTGTTTTCTAATTACTTTGCTATTAGTTCTAATTCTTTTTCTTTCTTTGTTTTTAATTTTCTTTTTGTTTTAAGTTTATTTTGTTTTTCAAGGTATCTAATGATGTTTAATCACCAAGTACCATTTAACTATGCCCAACGAGTCTCGGTGCATTTATATGATGATTGGTGGAGATATAAAAATCATCAACAAAGGTACCCATATGAGAGGGTGAATGAGGTAAAAAGATTATCCGACACTAAGCAGCAAATAGTCAACCTCACATCAGTAATTTAGCAAATAGCAACTGTTTTGGGATTTTCCCAATTTTTGGGATTAACCCTAAAATAAGAATTAATAACAATTAAGCAAGGGATTTATAAAACTTAAGCAAGCTTAGGGAAGCTACACGTGTCATGGGACAAACGACACAAACTCAAGAAAATGACATGTAGTTTGGCTAAAACTACATGTCGTTTGAGCTCTCATTCCCCCCTTGCCCAAACTACATGTCGTTTTGAAGACCTTCCCTTTGTGCACAAGCTGTCTGACGGCTCCAAAAGACCCTAGAAGCTTCCAACGTGTAATCAAAAGACTTGTAGCTACGAATACTTGTTGCCTAAGGTCTTCTACATTAAGCAAACTTGATGAGCTTGACACCTAACCCCCTTGTCTACTAAGATAAAGATAACTAATAGGTGCTTGACACCTCAATCCCTTGTAGAAGAAGTCCCCTTATTGTACAAGGCATTCCTTGCCTATAAATAGAGAGATGATACTCTCATTTGGAGACTAATAAGCATACACTACATATAATACTATCTCTATCTATTTGTTTTCAACCGGTTCCTTCCCTCCATCTCTCTCTTTCTCTTTCATGAATGCACTATCAAAGCCATCATCTTGTTGTTTTCCTTCCCACCGAGATTATTTCTCACACCAGCTCATAGTCTTAGTTAATTGTACTCATATTACCACTAAATATTACCATCATCTCTTGTTGCCTTGTCCAAGCCTTGAGACAATCACCACCACCAACACCATCCTTCCTTTCCTCTCCTATTTCCATGGCCTAATACCTTCAACGCCATCACCAACCCTTGCTTTCTCTCTCGTCCGTGGTCCAAGATCTACACTTCCATCGTCACCTTGGTTCATTTGATAATTCATAGCTAAGTCCCTATCCTTCTTTCTTTTGGTTTCCTTGTTATTATCACCAATAGCTTTATCTTACCTTTATTTGCATGTACTTTATATAACTTGGTCATCAAGTCTTCATAATTACACGTGCACATACCTCTATATACACACCTTATTATCCTGGTTTTATATAAATATATGTCTGTATACGTACCCGCATTTGCATGTCCATGCATGTGTGAATCTTGATCAACAAGTTACTCTAGTATTGGTATTTTCCTAAATATTTACACAAGTCTAGATATTTTTGCATGTCTACTCCTTGAGCTCATACTAGTTTATTCACGTATCCTAGGCCCAAGAATTAGTTTTATGTCACTTTCTTACTAGTCAATTATTTCCATACCATTTCTTGTTATTTTCTATTAACTTGTTTTACAAGTTTCCTTGCATGCAGTCTCTAACTCTTGCACTTCAGTAATTTGTGAGCCCTGAGCTACTCTCCTCGAACTCTGTGCTCGACTTGTGGCACAAGTTTGGGATTTTGTGTTCTCTTACTAACCTTCACTTATTTCTGTTATTATTATTGTTGTTATTATTATTGTCTCTAACCCCTTTATTTTCTATATCTAATCTCTAGTTGACATTATGGTCGGTTCATTCGCCTCCGTCAACTAGATTCCATTATCATTACCGCATTATTACAATCATCAATCCGAAAGCTAGTTATCCCTGCAACCGCCTACATACAGGGACGCCGTGGGAAGTGTCGTTCTTTATTGCGACCGCCTATCGGGACTTCGATATATAGCGTCAGCGTTGTGATAACACTTACGTTATTATTACGTTATATATTGTAAGTACGTTATCCTTGCAACCGCTAACGTGGCAAGGACGTTATGGAAAGTGTCGTTTTCTATATCGGCTGCCCATCAGGACTTCGACACGTAGACAGTGTTGTGAAAACTCTTGCATTCGTGTACACTAAGCGAGTCATTTCTACAATCACCAACGTGGCAAGGACGCCATGGGAAATGTCGTTTTCTATCTCGACCGCCCACTGGGACTTCGACACGTGGCACGTATTGTGATGGCCTTTTCTGTGTACACCCTGTGATCTAACCTTAATCTCAATTTTCTTCTGCTTTGTTTTAATTAATCACAGGTCCCATTAATTAATCAGAATGCAAGGTCCGATCCCGAACATTAAATGGCGACTCCACTAGGGAGTAGCCAAAGGGAAACTGACGTTTCTTTGGAATTCCCAAGATCCGCAAGTACATCTCGTTACCTTTCCCATTTCTTTCGGTGGTGTACCATTACTCTGCCCATCTTATTCCTCAACATTCAGTATACCGTTACTCTGTCCATTTCATTCTCTAAACACTCCCTTTCTTGTTGTTGAAATCCCACTTTCTTTCTTGTTGTTGAAATCCCACTTTCTTTCTTATTGTTGAAATTCCATTCCCTAAACACTTCCTTTCTTGTTGTTAAAATTCCATCTCCTAAATATTTCCTTTCTTGTTGTTGAAATTCCATCTCCTAGACACTCCCTTTCTTATTATTGAAATTCCATTCTAGCAACACTATTATTAAAAGTTCCATCTTCCCCTTTTTAAAATGGATAGTCAACAACAACATCCTTAACCGCAACAACAACAAGAACCCTCCAACATTGAGTTGGCCAATGCAGTCAATAGCCTGGCCAATTCACTCAATGATCTCAGATGATCTCAGGGGGATATATAAGCATCTCATGCTTAAATCCTACAACGATTAACTGGAGAAAGAAGATCGAATGAAGCTGAATCTTCTACCCCGACCCTTGACCCAAGTGGCATTCCACCTGTTACAACGAACCAAAGCTCCACTATCCCTGGAGTTAGTGGAAATACTGCCAATGCCGCCATCACCACACCAAGTGACACTGGCAACACTTCTTCACCGAATTTCATCACCAAGGAGCAATTACAAGAAATGTTCAAGCACGAAGCCGAAAGAGCCCACAAAAATGTGGCAGCTATAGAATTCCAACCTACCTACCCTGCTTGGATTACTTTGAAGCCATATCCAAAGGACTATGTTAGCCCTTTATTCAAGAAGTTTAATGGCAAGAGCGGCAATGCTAGAGAACATGTTATCAACTTCCTTGATGATCTTGGGGTTTACGCATCTGACCATGAGCTCCGATTGAGAGAATTCTCTAAGTCTCTTACTGATAGAGCTTATTCGTGGTTCGTCAACCTACCTGCCGGTAGTATTACCGCTTGGGAAGAATTAGTGACAGTTTTCTACACTAAATTCTTCGTGGCAGAATGCAACTTGGAGTTCGCCGACCTCGCTACTCTGAAGCAACGGGAAAACGAGTCTCTTTCTCACTTTGTTTGGAGATTCAAAGAAATCGCTCTCGATTGCAGAGAGATGGTGTCTGAAAGAGGACTCATTTGCATCTGCATCAATGGGATGTTAACCCCGTACCGAATTCACATCGAAAATCATGTTATCACCAATTTTGCTGACTTAATGTTTCGAGTCAATAATACAGAGGCTTCTATGTCTCAGATGTATGTACCAACCCCTGTTCAGGCTACGCCTTCACAAGGTACAGCCAAAGCTACACCTTACAAGTGAAAAAGGACGATAGCTATGATTGACCAATGCCGACCACCAAAAAGAGACCAGGATATTCCTCCGGCGATCCCATTTATCGACGAGCAAATCGACGTACTTGTTCAGGCTTGGATAGAGGATGGAGATCTAATCTGTCCACCCAATACCAGACCGCCAACACCAGAACAATTAGCAAACCCAAGATTCTGCCTGTTCCACCGCAGAATTAGCCATCCTACTTCTGAGTGTTACAAAGTCAGAAGATATTATCTAATTAAAGACCGAAGAGGTGAAATACTGCATGACAACTAACAACAAAGGGCAGAAGTCAACCCCTTTCCAAGACATGGAGGTGGCCAAGTGAGAATGTGCATCATCGAAGAATGCTCGAAGTCAGACCTGGCACAAAAAAGTTCCTCCAAGGAACAAGAAATAAATGACATAATGCATAACCTCACAAACTCTCAAGTGTTCAAGAATCTTTTTGACACTCTCGAGTTCAATGACGAGGCACGACGAGAAGCCACTTCTGCTTTATTCAAGATTTCCCAAAAATTTGGTTCTCAATGCTGTGCAGTCAACCACGCAGTAAAACGAACTGCCAAAAGAAGTGAAGACATGATCACCTTCTCTGCAAAAGATGCGCAACCTCCACACCCATTCCACAACAAACCACTTTATGTAGAGGCCAAGGTGAACGAATTACTTCTTAAGTGTGCCCTTATCGACAATGGCTCCTCTGTCAACCTCATGCCATAGAGTACTTTCAAGGCTGCCGGTATCCCTAAAGACAAGTTAATCCTCCAGACAGTACCCTTGGTGACCTTTGCTTCTGACACTTTTAACACTAAGGGCTATGTCAACGTGGATCTACAAATTGGTCCCATCAGAGCATCCACTAAATTCCATATCATTGATGTGAATGTCCCCTATCATATCTTGATTGGAAGACCTTGGCTTCATCAACATCATGCGGTACCCTCTACCCTCCACCAGTGTGTGAAAGCCATCAATGGTAAAAAGGAAATTATGATTCCAGCTACCAAGACCCCTTTCGCAAAAGAAGAAATTTTCTGGGCTGAATCCACCTTGTATGAGGATCTCACCGAGAGTGTCAACACTACAAGACCTCGCGGCATCAATCTAGGTCGTACAATCAATACATCTTTTGAGGGTATGGAGATAGATCCGGTCACTCCCAAAAGAGTCTTACTCCGAAAAGATATCCTTCCCGATGGTTGAACCATGTACAGCTTCAGAAGCTGTGGCGAGGTCAGCAATGGCCTTGCGAGCCCCCGAACGGAATATGCTGAAGGGGTAGGAGCAACTCCCCTCGCGCCTAACAAGTTACAAGACGAGCCTTCAAACCCACAAGACGGATTGAAAAGGATCAACTTGGTTATCGATGGAGAAGAAAAGCCAACTTTCATCTCCGCTAGTTTGGATGCTGAATTCGAAGCTGCTTTACTTTCACTCCTCGAAGAATACCGCGATATCTTCGCTTGGTCTTATGAAGATATGCCAGGACTTAGTAGTAAGTTAATTACCCACAAACTTGCTACTAACCCTACTATTAAACCTGTTAAGCAAGCAGCCAAAAATTTCAATACTCACGTCCAGCTCCAAGTTCAAAAGGAAGTCCAGAAGCTCTTTGATACAGGATTCGTCCGACCCTGTGTTCATGCTGTTTGGTTGCCAACATTGTCCCTGTTAAAAAGAAGAACGACCAAATCTGAATCTGTATAGACTTCTGTGACTTGAATAAAGCATGCTCGAAAGATGATTTCCCTCTCCTGAATCTCGACATGCTCATTGATGCCACAGCTAATCACGAAATGTTATCTTTTATGGATGGGTTCAGTGGCTATAATCAAATCAAAATGGATCCAGAAGATGCAATCAAGACGGCGTTTCGCACTCCTTTTGGGAATTTTTACTATGTGGTCATGCCATTCAGCCTCAAAAATGCCGGTGCCACATATTAGCGGGCTATGACTACCATATTCCATGAGATGATTCATGATTATGTCGAGGACTATGTCGACGATCTCGTAGTCAAGTCTCAGAAACGGGAGATGCATCTCGACCACCTGAGAAGAGTATTTCAATGCTGTCGTCAATATAACCTCAAAATGAACCCGATAAAATGTGCATTTGGTGTCTCCAATGGCAAGTTTCTTGGCTTTGTGGTACACAAAGAGGGCATCAGAATTGATAATGACAAGACCAAAGCTATAATCAACATGTCTCAACCCCGAGACCTCAAGCAGCTAAGGCAGTTCATCGGAAGGGTTTCTTACCTCCGGAGATTTATTCCTGCCTTAGCCACCATCATCAAGCCTCTGCACCAACTCACCAAGAAATCTGTAGAATTTAGGTGGGAACCGGAGCATGAGCATGCATTCGAGGACATCAAGAAAACCCTCACTCACCTGCAAGTCATGATTACTCCGTCCCTAGGAAAAGAATTGCTTATCTATTTGTCTGCCTCCGACGAAGCAGTTGGAATACTTATAGCGCAAGAGTTCGACGGACAAGAAAAACTAGTCTACTATCTTGGTCGACTGCTCAAGGGTCCGGAGAAAAATTATCCCTTCAACGATAAGCTTTGTGTTGTGCTAGTTTATGCAATACAAAAACTTCGACATTACATGCTCACTCATAAAGTGAAGGTGATCACCAACTCTGACCCAATTAAGTTTCTTTTCCAGAAGCCTGTTCTCAATAGACGATATGCTAAATGGATGTTCATGCTTAGCGAGCTCGATATATCGGTGGAAAAACTAAAAGCAATGAAGAGTCAAGCTCTGGCTGAATTACTCAAATATACCATACACGCTCTCGATGAGGGAATACTCCCTGTGGAAAATGGAGAAAACAACTGGACATTATACTTCGATGGTGCCTCAACTCATAACAAAGGAAGCGCCGGGATTGTACTGACCAATAATCATGGAGAAGTCTTCAAGAAAGCTATCAAGTTAGCCTTTCCTTGCTCCAACAATGAAGCCGAGTATGAGGCTTTGGCTATTAGCTTGGATTTGGCCAATGACATGAAAATCTCCAAACTAAGAATCTGCGGAGACTCTAATTTAATCATCAAACAGTTAGATGGAGAATTCACAATCAAAGAACCTGCTCTGCTCAAATATCGAGAAGAAATTCGAAGAAAACTTCACAGTTTCGCCAATTATGAATTGCAGTACGTCCCCCGGTCACAAAATAAATATGCCGATGCTCTCGCCACTTTGGTACTCAAAATTACTCTAACCAACGAAGATCTTATTCAAATCCCTTTGGCGATTAAGGCGGAACCCATTCCTTCAGCGGCACCATCCCCAAGTGATTGGATCTATTCTATCAAAGAAAAGATAGAAAAGTCCAATGCCCAGAGCCTTAAAGAGACCAAGCCATATGTTGTAATCAACGACCATCTTTACTGGAGGATGTCTAATGGCGTCTTAGCTAAGTGCATTGATACGACGCTCGGCGAAGCAATCCTCCGAGAAATCCATAATAAGACTTGCGGTCTGGAAGGTCCATCACTTGCCCGTCGAATTCAGAGGTCAGGCTACTACTGGCCTAACCTCAAAAGCCAAGCTGATAAGTTACAAAAGAATTGCCAGCAATGCCAGCTTACAATTGACTGCAGAGAAAGTTGCTGCATAGAAGTGCAAGACTGGAGGAAAATCTACATCGACTTTCTCAACTCTGGTCAGATGCCAGATGACTTGCCCTCGTCCATTCTGGTCAGACGAAAAACTGAGGGATTCTTTGTTCACAATGGTTCCCTGTTCAGACGCAGTTTCCAGGGGAAAGCCCTAAAATGCTTAGGGCCAACTGAAATCGACATAGCTCTCAGGGAAGTCCAAGCTGGGGACTCCGGTGGACATATGGGAGGCCGTCGTCTCTTCGAGCAACTACTCATTATTGGCTATTATTGGCCAACTACGAAAAAGGATGCCATGGAATTTGTCAGGAAATGCAAGGCATGCCAAAAGCACGCTAATCTTATCCATGGCCCCGCTGTTGAAATGGGGAGCATTCATTCACCATGGCCATTCCATACTTGGTCCATCGATCTCATTAGGCCTATATCTCCTCCTGCCAAGGGAAAAATCTGGATTCTAGCAGCTACTGAAAATTTTACTAAGTGGTCCGAGGCGATCACCCTCAAAAGAGCCACTTCCGAAGCTGCCAGCAACTTTGTGAAGGAATACATCATTTGCCGTTTTGGGATACCCCGTAGAATAATATCAGATAATGGGACACCCTTCACAGGGCAACCCTTTCAGTGCCTATTGGAAAGGTATCATATTTTCTATGGACGTTCTACACGGTACTATCCCCAATGCAATGGTGTAATCGAGGTCTTCAATAAAACCTTGGTAGCCATCATCAAACGAATGATCGATACCAAGTCCATTCAATGGGATGAGTGCTTACCTTCTGCACTCTGGGCCTACAGAGTCATTAAAAATACCACCGCCAAACAATCACCATTTTCCATGGTGTATGGAGCTGAAGCTATTTGGCCTGTGGAACTCTTTGTGCCCTCTGTAAAAATGGCACTCTCCTCAGATGCTGCCGAAAGCACTCGAGAATTTGATCTCGAAGTCATAGAAGACCGACGAGATCAAGTGCAACAAGGGGTCTTATCTTATCAAAAGAAGTTAGCCCAAGCTTACAATCGACTAATAAGACCCCGCTCTTTTCAGATGGGAGAGTTGGTGCTAAAAGCTGCCGATCACATCATGAAGGGATTGCATGTCGCGAAATTCACTCCAAATTGGGAGGGCCCATATCAAATCGCTGATGTTAAGCCCAGTGGGTATTGTGTCCTCCAAGAGATTGACACTGGTAAACTCTCTCTACCCACTAATTTAAAATTTATCAAGAAATACTATTCTTGATAGATTAAGGACTGTTATGGATAACCCTATACTGGGGACTGTCGTCTTTACATGCACAAACAAAATTGCCATCACTTTTTGCTTTTTACTCTATGATGGGTGTTTTTCTCTCACATATATTTGTGCATTGATATCTCTATTTTTCCCGGGGTTTTATCCTATTTTCAAAAAAAAAAAAATACTATTCAGTCCTATCTTCTTGAAAATCAGCCGTGTCAAATACCTGATTCTTAGTACTATTTTTCGAACATTTCAGAGTTTCTGCTTCTGTTTTTACATGTAGTCTTTCCTGCATAAATTTATATATTTTTCCATGCAGATGTCAAAACCTTATTGTGTAAATCCGATAAGTACTTTTCTACATGCTTCTAAAAATCTCACATTTTGAGTCTCTGCATGTAGTTTATTTTCTCACTCTTATATATGAGGTTTCATGCATGATGATTTTCACGCTCTTCCCATGCAGCTATTTTTAAATCTTATCACTTCTTTTTCGATGAGTATCCTACCACAAACTCATGGTTTTCCTTTTCCCTGAGTGGCATATTTTCTCACAGGTGCTTGTGATAATTTCTGGATGTCTCTACCTCCTGAAACATTCTCTTAAAAACCTCATGATTTCTGAGAATTAATTCTCCTATACTTCTTGAAAATTATCACGAGTACTTTTTATGACTAATTTATGCACAAATATTTTTCAAGCATAATTAGTCAATTCTTAGGTATCACTCTTTTTCCACCCTTGTTGAAAAATCCAAAGAGGCTACCAAAATATTTTACGAAATTCCAGGGGCTGAGTTAACCTCTCCCTGACAGTTATTCAAATTACTAGGGACTATATTCCATCTAAAATATTATCCTCCCCAGCAATTTATTCAAAATACTGGGGACTAAATTTTATTTTCAAAATACCCCTAGTGCTTATCTTTCTTGGTTTAAATTTTTAATTGGACTAATTCTTCTGTTGTGCAAGAAAACTACTTAGAAAAAAAACAGGAATGTCAAGCCAAGCAATTCCATCTCGAGGATGCCTCAGATGTCGTTTACATTGCATGCATATAACGTGAAATCCTCGCCAAGCCGCGGTACGTAGGCTGCTATGTTAAGGCCCAATAGGCCGTCATGGCTTCAACAAGGTTTGAAATCTATTTAGATTTTTATCAACGTCATTAGTAAAGCCTAATTATATTAATACCACTTTTGTTGGTAGAAAGTTTAGAAAATGAGCATTTTTCATAAATCATATATTTTGTGATATGCATGCTTTCCAATAGTGGTGTTTTTTTTTTTTTAAAAAGAAAAAAAAAATCTCTCTATGTTTCTTCTTGGGCCGAGTTTTTTTGGCCCATCTAATTATTTAAATACCATTTCTTGCGCTTTTTACCATATTTCTAGGCTCATTTTCTTGTTTGCTCATTCTTCTATAATATTTTGCAAACATATCTTCTAAGTGTGGTACTTTTGCAATGCATATCTAATGCTTTTGGGCCGAGGCTTCTCGGACCTTACTTGTCTCTAAAAATACCACTTTTACATATTGGGCTATGATCTTTGCATCTATTTCCTCACTTGGTCAATTATTTGCATTTTCTTATATGCATTATTAGACCTCCTAGTGTCAATTTTTGTGCTCAAACGTGATTATCCTTGTTGCACTTTATGTCGTGGATATGTCCACATACACTATTATTGTTATTTTTCAAAATCTCAAGCATGATGTAGGACCCGACAGTACTATTGCATTTTTCAAAAATTTTCGCAAAATTTTTCTAGGCCGGTACCCTTTGATAGCTTCCGATCTTTTGTCATTTTGAATTCTTTTTAATCCGTGGTCATGTTTTATTTTTCTTACGTTTTCGGACAAAATAAAAAGAGAGAATTTTTTTAGTCCATAAAATTTCATTTCATAAAATATAAAATTACATGGGGACATTTTGCATAAAATATAAAATTATATGGAATTAGCATATTTTCTTCCTTACTCTATAAATCTCGGAGGATTATACTCCTCCATTTCTAAAACTCCTAATGGACATAGAAGTCCAACTTCCATCTCTATCTTGTTTTAGGCTTCGCGACCTAAAACAAGAATTTTCCATAATAGGTCATGGCTCATTGACCATGACTCGCTAATCTCCCTCTTCCCTCTCGCTGGAGACTTTGCCTTTGTCGGTAATCAATGGACAAAAAGGAAAGTGTTCAGTAAGCCAAAGGAAGAGAGAATCTTATAATCTCTATCTAATCTTTAGACAGAGGTTCTAAAAGAACCCTCCTCTTAGATGTATCAACGACAATGTCGGGAGAAATATCTAAGAGTTTCCAAACTTCGTTCGGGGATTTTTCGCGACCCTCGAGCCGTGCTATGTTTCCTAACTCTTCAATGGAGTTTCGTAGTACATCCTTGCTTCTCCAATCCATAGTAGTACCCCACGGTGTCCCCATGTGATTTGCTCGAGTCCAACCCGAGGACAATACCCTCGGAGCTCTCTTCTTCATTTTAACTCTTATGGAAAATACTTGATTTTGTTTCAAGTTCTTTTCCATAATTGCTCTCTCTCTCTCTCTCTCTCTTTCTTCTTCTTTTTATTTCCGAAATATTTTCTCTCTATCAACTTCTCTCTCATTCTCTCCTTCAGGGTGAAGGGTTAGGGACCAAAACAAGTCCCATGCATGGCTTAAATAGCCATGTAAACCCGTGAGATGAGGCCCTCGGCCTCTCCGCCCCTCTTTCACTCTTTCAAGCTTTTAAATGTGTATTTGATTCTAAGAAAGGAATCTGATTACACCTACGCATAAAGCTGAAAATGAAATAGTATTCATTGCTATCCTTCCATTTGAAATGACCACACAATGATTCCTTGGAAGCCTAGGGTGCCGCCACTTGTCATGCAACTTCTTCTCTTGCATTTTTCCTTGTCCACTTGCACCATCATTCATATATTTATATATAACACTTATCTCTACCACGTATATATGTGTTCATGTGACTCTCAGGTTCCTACACTATGAAGTAGCCGAAATGGCTACTATTACTTCATGCTTTTCCTTTCTTACAAAGCTGAAAGCTTTGTCTCCTTCCTTTCCTTGTAGCCGCCCAAGCTACTTGATAAGGATATGTGTGTAGCTTTTGTGCAAACACCTCACCATTTGCATGCCTTGTCACATCCACCCTCCTCACTTGTATTCTCGGCTAACACCTAAGCTACACCAAGCTAGGTTGATGCCACTTGCTTTTGTTTCTATGTGACTTGTCTTGAAACATTAACGTAACACGTGAGTATGCCCGTGTACCAATAAAACCTGAAATGGTTTTATTCTTTGGACACTTTTATTTTCGGACAAACCAAGGAAAAACTACACTAAGATTCTTGTGTAAGTCCCCTTGGACATGTCCCTCCTATGCATGCATATTACATCTATGCATGGATTTTTTTATTAGCAAAAATCAATTTTATCAAGTTAGATTTTTGCTTCATGCATGCACTTTATGATCATTAATTTAGTAGGTATCATCGCTAAATTAAATTTAGAACCATCCTAGCATGATAGTTACACTGTCATTTTGTGTCTTATACTAGGATTAAAGTCTAATATTTTTATTGACAGCAAATTACATGCTTCAAAGTGATCATCACCACGCTTGCTTATATACCTTATATCGTTCATAAGCAATCCTCATGCATGTCCCTTAGTTAAGCTATTTGAACTTAACTCTTTTTTTCTTTCTCTTTTCGTGGACAACAAAATCATGCACTTACTTTCCCCCAAAATAATTGTTGTTGAATTTTTCATGTTAAAGGCTGAGAAGTACTTATATATATTTTTGGCTTGCTTTTTCAAATATAGTCATATGTATATGCACATGTGATAACTCTATGAAAATAGAGTTATTTATGTTCTTTTACTTAAATATTTTGTGTGTTTTTAGTAATTTTTAGTTTAATTTAGGTTATTTTATAGTTAATTTGATTTTTAATATTTAGATATAATTTTATTTAATTTCTATTAGAATTAGTTAATTTATTTAGTTTAGGATAATTTAGTTTGATTTATTTGGATTAGGAATTTACTTAATTTAGATAATTATTTGTTTTATTTATTTATCTTATTTTGTTTTAGATTAAATAAAAGAAAAAAAATAAAAAAGAAGAAAAGGAAAATTCAGAAAAAGAGGTCCAAACTCGCGAGTATGAACATAAATATCAAGCGCGATCTCGGCCGTCCATCTCGGTCAGAAGCCACCAGGCGGGCGCGTGTAGCTCACGGGGCTGAGCAGGCGTCCAAGGCAGGGAACAGGTGGGGCCCGCTGATGTCAGCCTGCGCAGTAGCCCACTAACCCGCGCTGGATCCGGTGCTTCGTGACTCCCGTGCAACCGGTTCTCCACCCAACTAAAAGCCGCCACTTCAGCTCATTGACTTTGACTCTTTCTGTAGCCAATCAAACGCGATTTTCGTGCCGCGCGCACGGGTTTCAGCCGCATGGGATCACGGCTCAATGATCAGAAAACGTGAATAAAGAAGAGGAAGAGAGAGAAAGGGAAAGAGAGAATTGTGGGAAATTGACACATCATCTAGCCAATCAGAAGCCACCTTTAGAGACGTGGAAACTTGCACAACACTCCGAACTCAGCTATAAATACCCAGAACGTGAGAGGAAAAAAAACACACCAATTTTGAGAGAGAAAACTCTATTTTTTCTAGAGAGAGAGTGTGAGATGTGTGAGATGTCAGGCTAGTTTTTAGAGAGGCTAGAGAGATGATCTTAGTTGTATAGTTTTTCTGTTTTCCAGCTTTGATTCCTGAGAGTGCTTCAACGTTTATAAATTTGGTTTGTTAAATTCTTCAATATTTTTATTTTTATTATATTATTTTCTAGTTTCTCATATAAATTCAGTCATGCTTTCTTTATGTGGTGATTTAAACTAGATTATAATTATGTTTGTTTTATTAGTTGATCTTTTACTGCAGTATTGTCGCTGTGATATATTGTCGTTCTTAGATAACTAATAAGATAGATTATTTTGGTGTTAATTGGAAGAATTTCTCATATTGAATACTTTAGATTAATATTTGTTCGTAATTGCTATATTTTCCGGTTATGTGTTTGGGATGTGAAATATATAATTGAGTGATAAATAGGAATCAAAGTTGGTAATAGTTAGGCGAGCAATTAAGTGAATCTTGAAGCCTTGTTTACTCATATTGGTATTTTCATTTATTATTCTGTGATTATTATTTCAATTTCTTGCTCAGTTTATTTTTATTTTCAATTTTTCTTTCTATTTTTCGTTACCTTTTATTGTTGATTTACTTCTTTGTGGGATCGACATCTTAATCTATACTGCGATAGCCGTTAGTATATTTTGAGCGTAGACAAAATTTGGCGCCGTTGCCGGGGAAGCCAAATTAACGAAAAAGGTACACAATTCTTTCATTCTTTTTCTTTTAGATTTTCGTAAAAATATATATATTTTTTTAGCTTCTTTTATTTTTAGATTTTGTTTCCTATTTTAGTTTATATTCTATTTTTATTAATTTGGTTTACTAATTTTCTAGACTTTAGGTTTTTAATTAGTTAATTTTTTTTCTTCACATTATTTTTATTTTTATTTTTTTATATTATAAAAAAAAAATTTGTGTTGTTTGCGTAATTGGTAGAAACTGGGATTGTTCTGTCACAAAGGCATTGCCTAAGAAAGATTGGTTACAGAATAATAAGGACTGCAACCGTGACCCCTCCAACTCACATGGGAACCTCGGGGAGTTCTGTCTAGAAAAGTTGGGTTTTAAGTGGGACCTTTTGCACCCTTTCCAATCGATCTAGGAACATTCTTAATGTATACTTTTTGCGTTTACTTCACAAATTTCCTTTCTTAAAAAAAATAATAAAATAAAAAAAAAAAAAAAACTTAGGTGTATGTCTTGGCATAGAGACGAAACAGGAAGACTTAGTAGACGACTCGATTTTGAAGAAGATTCATCCTCTTGGTCAGGCACAAATTCATCAGAAACACCTTTACCAGCCAACATGAATCAAATTGAGAATAACGCTGCTAGGACTTTAAATGATTACCTACACCCAACCCGCATAGCCACACCTTCATGCATTATTTTTCCTTAAAGTACACCGCAAATGGATTTTAAACCTGGCATGATTCAACTTTTACCTAACTTCCATGGCCTAGATAGTGAAAATCCATATTTGCATATTAGGGAATTTGAAGAGGTAGTGGCCACTTTCCATAGCCAACCCAATGCAGTAGACGCTGTTAGGTTAAAATTTTTCCCATTCTCCTTGAAAGATAAAGCGAAGAGTTGGCTATACTCTTTGAGACCAAGATCCATAGGTACATAGGCGGAAATGACCCGAGCTTTCTTTAACAAATACTTTCCGCACCACAAGACCAGCAACCTTAAAAGACAGATCTCAACCTTTTCCCAAAAAGATAGTGAAACTTTATATCAAGCCTGGGAGAGATTCAAAGAGTTATTGAACATGTGCCCACATCATGGGTACGAAAATTGGTGTCTAGTTAGCTATTTCTATGAGAGATTAACCATTAGGGAGCGCCAATTTATAGAGATGATGTGCAATGAAGAATTCCTACATAAAGACCCAGATGAAGCCATAGACTACCTGAATGAGTTAGCTGAGAAAGCCCATACGTGGACTGGACCTAGTACTACTGATAGCACTAATAGGTCACGACCAACCGGAATCTACCATCTTAGGGAAGAAGATAGCCTTAAAGCCCAACTCGAAGCAGCAACTAGGGAATTAGAGGCTTTGAAAACTAGAGATAGTAGAGTCACACATACGGTTGCTAGGGTGGAATCTCAAGCTACATGTTTTGTCTGTGGGGGAGTGGAACATTTAGCTCAGGATTGCCCAACTTACAGTGAGATGAGAGGGGTTTATGAAGAACAATGCAATGCCTTTGGAACATTTAGAAAGCCTTTCTCACCGTACTCTGACACGTACAATCCTGGTTGGAGAAACCACCCAAACTTTAGCTGGAGGTCTGACCAAAACCAGCCGGCATCATCCAATTCTAATAACTGGAACACTGAGGCAACACCACCTACGAATTACTCTGCACCTCAATACAATGCACAACCCAATAGAAATCCTTTAGAGGAAATACTTCAAGCATTTATGGAGGCACAGAATAAAACTAATCAAAAGTTTGAGTCTGTACTTACGCAGGTGGTGGAAGATAATAAAGAGATTAAGAGTCAGATAACAAAGCTGACCAACGCCCTTACTGTACAAGAGCGTGGAAGATTTCCTGCCCAACCTCAGGCTAATCCGAAGGGGCAACACTTGGCACAAACCTCTGGCGCTGATACGCAAAATATTAAAGAGGTCAATTCCATTACTACTCGAAGTGGTAAGACTTTAGATGGTCCAACTCTACCAAGTGACACTACCACTCTGGATAGTACTCAAGATGCCCATCCACAAGAAGCTGAAAAGAAATTTTCGGTTACCGTGCCTTTTCCTCAAGCTCTCAAAATAGGAAAAATACCGGAAAATCAAGGTGAGATCCTCGAAAACCTTAAGCAAGTTAAAATTAATCTGCCTTTGTTACATGTGATCAAACAGGTACCATCATATGCTAAGGTGATCAAAGATCTGTGCACCATAAAAAAGAGGCACCACGTCAAGAAGACTGCATTCTTGACCGAGCAGGTAAGTGCGGTAATTGAGCAGAAAACACCGCCCAAATACAAGGATCCAGGTTGTCCCACTATCACCTGCCATATAGGGATACATGAGTTCGGCCAAGCGCTTTTAGACCTGGGAGCAAGTGTAAATCTCATGCCATATTCTGTATACTTGCGACTAGGCCTTGGAGAAATCAAGCCCACATCTGTGGTACTTCAGCTTGTCGATCGTTCTGTGCGAAGACCGAGAGGGATAGTAGAAGATATTTTGGTGCAAATTGATAAATTCTACTATCCTGTTGACTTTCTAATCCTGGATACTCAATCTGTGGTTGACATCGAGTCCAAGATCCCACTAATTTTAGGAAGACCTTTCCTTGCTACAGCAAATGCCCTTATTAATTGTAGGAATGGCCTAATGAAGTTATCGTTTGGGAACATGACTTTAGAAGTAAATATTTTTCACATTGGAAAACAACCACATGAAGATGATTATGAGTGTTATCATATTGATGTGATAGACACGTTAGTAACAGAGGAGATTGACAAGAGCTACAAGTTTGATCCTTTAAGTGATATCTTTCGTGATGTTAATAGTGAAAATTTGTTTTATCCTGATAATGTTAATGTTTCTGCTGATTTTAAGATACAGGATAAGCAAAAGAAATTCTTTCAACCTCGCTTTGAGGAGTTGCCTCCTGAAAGAGATAAGCTGAAACCGTTTGATGTGAAGACTTTGAGAGACCACTCAGCTCCACAATCTGAGGGGCCCAGAAATGTGTTTGACAACAGTTGAAGAATTTTGTGGAGAGGGTAGACCAACCTGAGGAGATCACTTTGGTGGCTCCTGTCTACCTTGACTGATCAGGTTTTATGTTTCTGTACCATATTTTATTTTTTTTTTCTTAGGATTATTTTGTTTTTGTTTTCTTTAGTTTGTTTTTGTCCTTTTCTCTACCTTATTCGTTAGAAAGCCTAGACTTCATGTGGAACTCTATCACTCAGGTGTGCTCTATCCTTTGCTCTTTTCTTTTCTATATTTTCTGCCAGTGAGGACACTGTCTGATTTAGGTTGGGGGTGGTGGCATATGCATGCACATTTTTAGTGCACATATTTTTTATGCATGTACAAAATTTTTCCGAAAAATGAAAAAAAAAAAGTTTCTTTTTTTTTTATGACTTAGTTTGATGATCAAATGCTGATGATAAGATTTGGTTTTACTGATTAAAGTTCCTAGAAAAATGATGAATATTATTTTTGTCTGTGTGCTTGATTCTTATGTTAGTTTGATTTTACTTATAATTCTTGAATATTTTTTAGCACTCAGTTGCATTTTAATTGTTTTGTTTGCTTAGAGAAAGTTTGTGTGATTAAATGAATCCTTGAAATCTCATCAATAAACTCTGGAACCTGTTTGATTATCATTTGAGGCGAAATCCTAGACTAAGCTGTATTAGAGATATGATTTAGGCCATTTTTGGATCGTTTGAGCCTTTCAAGCCTACGTTCGACACTTGAATGTCCTTAGTTTACCCCTTTGAGCCTAATTTTATCCTTTTCTTTGTTACCCATATTTTTGGCCTAAAGCTTATAATGATTTCCTACATCTTACCCTTTTGTCTTATAGCACATATGGCCTTTATTGAGCATATTTTATGTTATGTGATATTATGGGAGGAAGGGTGGTGTTTTGAAATGTTTTTTTTTTTTTGGCTAAGAAAAAAGAAAAAAAAAGTGTTATACTCTTGTGAAAAAAAAAAAGAATAGTAAAAATCATAAGTTTTGGGGTATAGTACTTCAAAAGAAAAAAAAGCGAAAAAAAAAGTTTGAAAAAAAAAAGAAAAAAAGAAAATAAAAGAAAAGTGGAGTGCATAAGGAAGTAGAAAATAAGTTTGGGAGTTGTATTTCATGAAGTATTTGAGGTGAAGTTTCATAAAGATCTGAGAATAAGCTATGTGCTTTAGGTGATTTGAGCTATAAATATGACTATTATCCTATCTTTACCCTAGCCATACGTTACAAGCTTAAATATAGTCCTAATGATCTTTGGTGCAGTATTGGTCTACATTAGTGGAGAGTGGTATGAAAAACAGGCTTATGAAATTTATTTATCATCTAGAGATTGTACACATGTCACTTGATTGCATAAACTGATTTGAGTTGCAAATGATTAAATGTAACTGTTCACACACACACTCAAGAATTTTAAGTGAGGATAAATTGGCATTTGAATTGAAATTCTAGACAATTTGCAGTGTTCATGGTTTTTCTTTGAGTTTTATATTATGTGAAATTTTTGAGGCAAAATTTTGAGAGTTGAACTGAGTTATGTTTAGGTGTTTAGATTTTTCTTTTAGGTTTTTCATTTCGTTTGCTAGGGACTAGCAAAATCTAAGTTTGGGGGGTGTGATAACTCTATGAAAATAGAGTTATTTATGTTCTTTTACTTAAATATTTTGTGTGTTTTTAGTGATTTTTAGTTTAATTTAGGTTATTTTATAGTTAATTTGATTTTTAATATTTAGATATAATTTTATTTAATTT
>JXTC01000609.1:55560-67217 GCA_002914845.1 Trema orientale | reverse complement strand
TAGGTTTATTTTCATTGGTGATTTGATAAATTATTTGCACTCTTTAATTTTATTTATTTATTTTCTTGTTTTCTTTTAGTTTAAATTTTAATTTTAGGATTTTTAAATTGATTGTTTGGATAAATTGACAACTAGTGTAGGTTAGTACTTAATGAATTATAGCAATTTCTCTGTGGGAACGATATCTTTATTCATCACTTTATTACTTGTTCGATACGTGCACTTGCGTATAAAATTCCATAACACTTACCTTTATTTGCATGTACTTTATATAACTTGGTCATCAAGTCTTCGTAATTACACGTGCACATAGCTCTATATACACACCTTATTATCCTGGTTTTATATAAATATATGTATGTATACGTACCCGCATTTGCATGTCTATGCATGTGTGAATCTTGATTAACAAGTTACTCTAGTATTGGTATTTTCCTAAATATTTACACAAGTCTAGATATTTTTGCATGTCTAGTCCTTGAGCTCATACTAGTTTATTCACGTATCCTAGGCCCAAGAATTAGTTTTATGTCACTTTCTTACTAGTCAATTATTTCCATACCATTTCCTGTTATTTTTCATTAACTTGTTTTACAAGTTTCCTTGCATGTAGTCTCTAACCCTTGCACTTCAGTAATTTGTGGACCCCGAGCTACTCTTCTCGAACTCCGTGCTCGACTTGTGGCACAAGTTTGGGATTTTATGTTCTCTTACTAGCCTTCACTTATTGTTGTTATTATTATTGTCTCTAACCCCTTTATTTTCTATATCTAATCTCTAGTTGACATTATGGTCGGTTCATTCGCCTCCGTCAACTAGATTCCATTATCATTACCGCATTATTATAATCGTCGATCCGTAAGCTAGTTATCCCTGCAACCGCCTACGTACAGGGACGCCGTGGGAAGTGTCGTTCTTTATTGCGACCACCTATTATCGGGACTTCGATACGTAGCGTCAGCAGTGTGATAACACTTACGTTATTATTACGTTATATATTATAAGTACATTATCCCTGCAACCGCTAACGTGGCAAGAACGCTGTGGGAAGTGTCGTTTTCTATATCGACCGCCCATCAGGACTTCGACACGTATATAGTATTGTGAAAACTCTTGCATTTGTGTGCACTAAGCGAGTTATTTCTACAATCACCAATGTGGCAAGGACGCCATGAGAAGTGTCGTTTTCTATCTCGACCGCCCACTAGGACTTCGACACGTGGCACGTATTGTGATGGCCCTTTCTGTGTACTCCCTGTGATCTAACCTTAATCTCAATTTTCTTCTGCTTTGTTTTAATTAATCACAGGTCCCATTAATTAATTAGAACGCAAGGTCCGATCCTGAACAGCAACTGTAAGAATTCAACAATCAAACACATGTGGCTTATGCTGCTCATTTTTCAGTAAATCCTAGAATATTTCCAAATAGGATTTAAAGCATGATTTTATTGATACATAAGATGCATGGTTATTACACACTTCATCACACATTGTATATACCATAGGATCACACACTTGAGTACTATTATTAGATCACTGGCGAGTTGCAATAGCGCTAGGTGAGAGATCTAGATACTTGTGTAGGATTTGCTTATAGACTTCTCTAATTGAGTGGTCAGTTGAGCCCAATAACCCCAATAGGGTTTTTACTTCTCTAATAGTTAAGAGAAAAATTCTCCTAAGCCTTTTTCGAAATGCTACACGCCTACTACAGTCTACAGACTGTGATTTTCAGAGAACATAGAGAAAAAGAGAGAGTATGAAAGAACCAAGCTCCCGTGAGAGAAATCCTGAGCTTGTTCATGACCGCCAATTAGGAGATACCAAAGTCATAGACATGCAATCATGAAAAAGGAAGAACGTCTTCTAAATCGTGTTGCTCATCTCTCGTTAGAAATCAAGAAGGTATCCATACATAGGATCATTCAAATGGCTCCAAAGAATAAGCAGGAAGACTTCGAGGTGGTGAACCTTTCTAGGTTTTATCTAAACCAAGATCCATGAATTAAGCTATGCTGGATCACAAATCCTCTATTTTTTTTTTTGTAAAGATTCAAGAAAGTTTTTAAAGTATCAAATCCGCCGCATTCTTGATTTTGTTTACAAAATTGTGGTGATTGTTTTTTACAAAATCGTTTTTGGAATTACCAATAATTTGTATCAAGAGCCAAGGTTTCAATGATCTAGCAGCATATCTTGTTCATATTAATTCTCTAAGCATTTGATGAACTTTAATTTCATGCTGATCTCTGTTGTTATGCATTTTTTCATCCATGTTTATGAGTATAATATATTATATATGATGATTGATTGATATTGCTATGTATTTACGATCATATGTTTTCATTTTTTATTATGATTCTAGCATGATCGTCAATTTTCTATGATTTTATGTTTGATAAAATGCTGATAGAAAATTTCTATTGTTCTACATTTTTTGTGATGTGCATGAGATGAATGAATTTAGGTCTGATAAAATTGTTGCAGAAAATTGTTGTTTGAAATTGTTTGAAATTTGGTTTTTTATTGAAAAAAAATTATCTAAGCAGCTACTACTCATGCCACGGCGCCCGTGCCAATGCTCGCGGCCGGCATTGGTCGTGCATGTGCCAGTGCTTGTGCGCAACACTATGCCAGCCCATTTGTAGCACAGAACTGGCCCATGCTGATGATAGCGTGCCAGTGCCTGTGCTAGCGTGCACCACAAGGCACACGCACGCTCGCAGCACGGAGCTCGCCCTAGCTAATAGCTGCGCATGGCACATGCCTGTAAGGTAGCCAGGGTCCACGCACAGTGCAGCACTGCTCATGTTGTTTGCATTACGGCACCGCTAATTGTTAGCAGTAGCATATGTCTGACTTTCTAGTCCAACTTTAAATTATTATTAATTTAGACTTTTAAATTTGGAAACAGTTTTAGAAAACTATAATATAAAATTAAAATTGTTTTAATTAATTAAAACAAATTACCTTATTGAATTTTTGAAATTCGAATTTGGTATTATACTTTAAATTAAAATAATATAGACTAGATCTATATTCTAGGAGGTATTTTAATATGATTCAAATACGAAATCAGGAATTATGAGATAATTATGGTATTCTAATTATAAGATCCAATTAGAAAAAATTAAATTTTTTTATTATTTAAGTAGTATTTTCATAATTCTAAACATATTCATAAATCAAGCACAATACAAAAATTCAAATGAGATTAGGGTGAAAAGGAAGAAGAGAAAACTCTTTTGTGGAAATAGAACTTCAAATCTTAAATCTCTTCAAGCCACTCTCTCAAGCATCCTCTCCAAAAATTTTAGCTCTAAGCTCCTTCCTCTCTAGAAATTTTGAGCTCTCTTTGTTATGTCTCCTCTCCAAATCTCCACACATGAAATAGAGGCTTAAGTGTGTATTTAAGGGGCTCCAAAATGACCTAAAACGGAGGGAATTTGGAGCATTCGATCGGGTGTAATCAATGATCGAGATTTCACTTAAAATCTCGCTAACAACACGGTTCCGGACGTGGGAGAGCCCTGCACGCTCACGGCTTTGGAAAATTCTCTTCTAGAGAGCGCCGCAGCACTCCTTGGCAAGAGCCGTGGCCCTCTTGGTTCTAAAAAATTAGCACCTATCTTACCGAGTGCTGTTTCACCGTTTTAGCTTCGTTTTGCCTGATTTTCGTTGCGTAACATTCTTATTAGACTCACTTCAATCCAAAAGGTTTGAAATACCCATGTTTGGTATAAATTCATCTCAATTCTCATTTATTCACAAGAATTACAAAACAAAAGTAAAAACACATCAAACTAACAAAAACGCTTGAGAACTCACAATTATTTGAGCTGGAGAATACTTGATTTGTGAGTGAATTATTCACTCATCAATTGCGTTGGAGAGATTGAGCCATGGGAATGAAAGATGATAGCAATGGTGGTGATATGGCTACTGGTTTAGAGGAAAGACAAGGGGTGTTAATGATATAAACACCACCAAATGGTGAGGAAGGCAGGCATATATATGCATATGGATGAGAATTCTCCAAGGAAGGAAAGCATATACAAGAAGTAGAGAGAAAGGGAGCTTTAAGGGCTTCTGATGAACAAGAGAAAGAGTAAGAGTAAGAACAATAAGAGAGCACAGTTGAGAGAGTGAAGAGAGAATGAAATGGATGAGCTTATATTAATGAGCTGAATGATCATACAAATGAGGGGGTGTGCCCATATTTATAGGCAATATTATGCCTTGATTGACAAGGGAACTTAAGCCGCAAGGGGACTAGGTGTCAAGTTTTTATTTGCTAACTTAGCTTAGTGTACAAGTACTTAGGCTAGAAGTACTTGTAGTTATAAGTTCCTTAGCCTATAGGAGCTTGGGATACAAGTCTTATCTTGTAATTACTTAAGCTACAAGAGCTTAATGCACAAGTTAGAAGCTTCTAGAAGTCTCTAGAATTATGAGAACAACTTGAATTCGAAGTTAGGAGCTTGTACACGAGGAGAAGGGTCTCTAAACGATATGTAGCTCGATCTTACATGACATGTAGTTTGGGCTTGGATGAAATAGCTCCAAACAACGTTTAGCTCATGCCATGCTACATGCAATTTTCCTTGAGTTGTGTCGTTTGTCCCGTACTACATGTAGCTTAGGTAATCTAGCTTAATCCTTGGTAATCTTGTGCTTAATTACCAATAATTCATGTCTTAAAATTAGTCCCAAAAAATTAGGAAAAACCTCAAAACATACGTTTAAATGTGGTATCGATAAGGGGATGTTACATCACCTATGTATATTGATAACTCTATGAAAATAGAGTTATTCATGTTCTTTTTCTTATATATTTTGTATATTTTTGAGTAATTTTAGTTTAATTTAGGTTATTTTATAGTTAATTTAATTTTTAGTATTCAGATATAGTTTTATTTAATTTTATTAGATTTAGGTATTTAATTTAATTTAATTTAGTTTAGGATAATTTAGTTTGATTTAATTAAATTCGGAATTTATTTAATTTAGATTATGATTTGTTTTATTTATTTATCTTATTTTATTTTTATTTAGATTTAAATAAAAGAAAAGGAAAAGGAAAAAAAAAATCGGAAAAAGCAAGGCCAATTGCATGTGTGAGAAGTGAAATGAAGATGAGATAACAGCTGTTCGTTCGAGCCTCAAAGCAGCAGACGAGCGCGTGTCGTACACGCTGGGGCTCAGGCGAGCGGATGCCAGGGAACATGTGGGACCCTCTGATGTTAGCTTGCACAGCTGTTGTTCAGGCCGTGTTGGTTCCTGCGTGGCCCCAATCTCGTGCACTTGGTCCTCCGTCCATTAAGGATGCGCCACTTCAGCATTTGACTTTGATGTTTCCCTTAAGCTAATCAGACACGATTTTCGTGCGAGCTTACCTCTGTTTGTCCGCGTACGATTATTTCTCACAACTCAGAAAACGTGACTAAAGAGGAAGAGAGAGAAAAGAAGAAAGAGAGAATTGTAAGAGATTGACATATCACTTAGCCAATCAGATGCACCTTTAGAAACGTGGAGACTTGTATAACACTTTAAACTCAACTATAAATAGCCAGAACATGAGGAGAAAAATACACACCAATTTTGAGAGAGAGAATTCTACTTTTTCTAGAGAGAGAGAGTGAGATGAGTGAGATGTTAGGCTAGTTTTTAGAGAGACTAGAGAGATGATCTTAGTTGTGTAGTTTTTCTATTTTCCATCTTTCATTCCTGATAGTACTTCAACGCTTATATATTTGGTTTGTCAAATTCTTCAATATTTTTAGTTTCAATATATTATTTTCTAGTTTCTCATATAAATTCAGTCATGTTTTCTTTATGTAGTGATTTAAACTAGATCATAATTATATTTGTTTTATTAGTTGATCTTTTACTGCAGTATTGTCCTTGTGATATATTGTCGATCTTAGATAACTAGTAAGATAAATTATTTTGGTGGCAATTGGAAGAATATCTCATATTAAATACTTTAGATTAATAATTGTTCTTAACTGCTATATTTTCCGATTATGTGTTTGGGATGTGAAACATATAATTGAGTAATAAATAGGAATTAAAGTTGATAACAGTTTAACGAATAATTAGATGAATCTTGAAACCTTGATTTTCTCATATTGGTATTTTCATCTATTATTTTGTGATTATTTTAATTTATTGCTCAGTTAATTTTTATTTTCAATTTTTCTTTTTATTTTTTGTTATCTTTTTATTGTTGAGTTACTTCTCTGTAGGATCGACACCTTAATCTATATTGCGATAGACGCTAGTATATTTTGAGCGTAGACATATATATATATATATATATGTGTTTTCCCATTTTCTTAGAAATAGTTTTTTCCATAGTTTTTTAGAGAGAAAAAGCTCTTACTCTTATATGTTGAGATTAAAAAGTTGCATAAGAAATTCACTATGATTTAAAATTCCTATTGCTTCCACAGATGCCCACATGTCCAATCCTTGGCATTGAGTCATAGCTTGGAAGATATAAAGGAGTCAAAAAAGAAAAGTTTAGATCGTCCTAATCGTTTTAAGATGTAAATAGTTTCTATCTTATTTTTTTAAAAAATAAATTAATATAACAAAACTAAGATCTTGGTATTCTTTTGAGTTTTTTTAGTCTTCTGAAAATTTTAAAAACTTGTCGTTTCCACCGCAATCGTTTTCAAAACCAAAACTAAGATCATTGGTAGCAAAATTGAGATCATTGGTAGTAAATTGAATTGGGTTGGTCCTCCCAATTTCAACCGTACATACTCAAGTCTTAGGTCATGGGCTTTGAGGTCCAACTACTATTCGTATTTTCTTGTACTTTGAGAGGTCCCCATGTAGTACACGCTCTTGTTTCGGTGCTTTCCCATTTGAAGTCGCTAGGAAAATGTAATTTAATATTTTATTGCCAATTGTTTTTTAGGAAAAAAGGGGGAAAAAGAAAATGACATACCGCAATCCAACAAGAAATACGTATATGTTCTTTCTCTTGCTATTGTGGTTAAATATATTCATGTGGCACTCGATGGGTAGCCTAATTTAGAGGACAGGATTGGGTTACTAATTATTAAGTCTCTTGCGGCGTAAATTATACATACTGAATTTATTGACAAATGGAAGAGTTTTTATAGAGTTTAACATAGATGCTTCCTGTATGATTTTGTGATCCAATAATCAATTGTTTTTTGTACATAGTCCAATATCATGGCCGTCATGACTTGCGCTTCTAAATTAGGACATAATGGCCAACAGAAAAGGTTCATCATGTGACATTTCTGTCAATTCAATTAAGAAAATTGTGTTAGTTGCAACAATGGCCGACATGTGATGATGACGCAGGGCTATGGTCCAAATAAATGTTAGTTGCAATTAAATGGGTCTATACGACTGTGTTTCTTTTTGCTGTAACCAATGGGGTTGGACCTACGTGTACGTACGTGTATGGGTAGACAATATGCATAAAGTTCAATAAAATTTCCTTCCACAATAACAACACTCATATGCACCGAAAAGATCGAGCAGTGCTATACATATATCGCCTAACTGAATTAAACATTACTGAACTATTGAACGTGAGTGATACTTAAAATTTAGATACTAGGCATGTTAGGGTTTCCTAAAAGCATGTATGTTTTGGATATTTACTGATTTAATAAAATGATATTTTTCTATTTGAATTTGTACATAATTTGTATGTCTTTAAATATCAGAAAATATCTAGTTTATTTATGTGACTATAAATTTAGTATATAAGTATTATATACATGAAGATTAAATTATGGATAATAAACTAAATATAGTCCATAATAATTAATTAAAGTTTGGGATCTTTAATTAATTTTATTAGTACGGTCCATTAACATTGAGAATGTAATAGTCTTATCTGGACTATTGATGAGTTGACATCACAATTGAGGTGCTTTATATAATTCAATTATATAGGACTGGACCAGACATGACTTGAATATCACATAAGTTCCGTTAACTGTTGAGAGTTCAAACAATGTCACAAGATGATCATATGTAGATCATTCTTAATCCTGAGTAGTTATAGATTCCTATTTATAACATTATGTTCTTTAACATACTTGTTAAAGGTTCGTTTCCTAAACAGACCGAAATACTTGTATCTTGGGAGCATGATTAGATGCAGAGCTGGGAATGTAGCTTACAGATATGAAATCCATTCCTTCCTTTAGGAAGCTAGAAAGATGATTCTTTTATATTGATTTAGGACTTGAACAGTTTGAGTATGCAATTTATAATAGATTTATAAATTAATTGTTCATTGGAAAATCAATGGTATACAAGGATAAAGATGTAATTAGAGAGGTAAACGGAACATGACCTAGCTCTAATTATGAATTATCTATGGAGGATTGAACTACATGTAATGATTAAATCGATGGACTGCTCACTATTTTCTGAGTAAATTAATTCTGTAACTTCAAGAGTGCAATTCCAGATTTTTGGTGGAGTAATACTGGAATTAATAAATTATATAAATTAATTAAAGAGTTTAATTAATTATCATAATTTATTAGAGCTTGAATTACAGGTCCATAGGTCCCCAATTCCACCATCTTACAAATACTGTACTGGATATTACATTATTTCTGTTATTGCACACTTTGTCTTGATAAATTATTTGTTTACAATAATTAATAATTATTATTAATTAATTAATTAATCAATTTTGAATTGATTAATTTAAATTTATGGAGGGATAAGTTTCCTAATTTGTTTAAATTTTGAATTTAAAAATATTTGATTATCAGATAATTAGATAAACAGAAATTGGAAAACTGACTGAAAGTGAAAGAGTTATCTGCTAATTTATATATATATATATATATTAATTAATAAGATTAATTAGTTATATATATATATAAGATCACGTTTTTTTTATTAACAAACAAAAGTTACGTTTCTTATTTAAAAAAAAAAGGTCACGATTTTTTAAAGTTTTATATATATATATAATGATTTGATTAATATATTAATTTATTTAGTAAATAGTATATATATATATAAAGAAAATCCTAGCAGAAAAAGAAATACACTACGTATTCGTTTCTACAGAGCCTCCATAAACTAGAGAGAATAAGCAGAGAGTCTTCCTATTCTCTGTAGAACAAATTCTTGCAATCTCATGTGCTGAGAATATTGCAAGTACCTAAAGTGTGTGAGTTTAAGAAATTGTATGCAACGCCTACACGTTCTCATCCAGTTGTACTTGAGACTTGGATTGGTAGATCGTTGTTTAGAAGACAGAAAAGCTAGAATTCGCTGATAGGCTACATGTAAAAACTCAGTTTTAAGAGGGGTATTTTGGTCTTTTGACCAAATTAATTAAAAAAAAAAAAAAAAAATTTAACAACCCGATTCTCTCTCTCTCTCCCCCTCACTGTATCTCACTCTCTCTCTATTTCTCACCCACGGCCGAAAGAAGACGGAAGCCGCCTCGCCGCCACTCGCTTGCCGTCCGGCCACCAGGAAGCAGGCGGAGCTCGCCCAAGCTGCCACGAGTCGACGCCGACCGGTTGCGGAGCCGCCGGAGCAGCCACCGTGGTCGGAGAAGAAGAAAGGGCCGTTTGACCCATTTCGGACTTTTGGCCGCCGGCGCCGATTCCGGCGTCCATTCGCCGTGAAACCGGTCCCATTGGACTCGTCTCCTCACGATCTTCGACATGGTATATATATCTCGATCCCATACTGTCTGGATCAAAATTTGCCATTTTTGTTAATTTTGAGTTATTTTTAGTTTTATATTTAAATTTGTCAATCCGGCCGTTAGATTGCGTTTTTGACCTCATATTTGGAATGTACTCAGAAAATGGAGAAGTTTGATATATATATTGTGTTGTTTGGTGATCGACCCAAAAATCGCGATCGGACGGTCGAGATTTTGTCTCGATTCGCGTGCCACCGGTCCGGTGTGGACCCGGACCCGAATTTGGCAAGTTATATGCCTAACCTAGCTATTTTGGGTGCTAGGAATCCAACGAAGAGGTCCGTTCATGGAATTGAAGTTCCGGTGATAAGTTGACCTTTCGCAAGAGAACAATCGAGGGCTCGGAATTGGTTCCCGACCCTCCGGGCGATCGTCAACGATACCTTGAGGACCCGATAGCTTAGTCTAGCTATTCCGGTGAGGTAGGGGTTCAATTGCCAAGTTTTCTACTTATTTTGTTTTGAATTATGCATTATAACCTATTTCTTGAAATTATCGATTTTCATGGATTTTATGAATTTGATTGGATATCTGGTGGATATTTGAATTGTTGAAATGTATTGGATTGTTCTGGGATTGATTTATATGATTTTTATACAGGTTTAAAAAATTTGGTTTTGGGAAAATACAGCCGTTATGCTGCCCAATTTTCTGTAAATCCCAGAATAATACCAAATGAGTTTTAAAGCATGATTTCTTAATATACTTGATGCATGGTTACTACACACTTTATGATATGTTGTACCTACCATAGGATCACACACTTGAGTTCCATTTTAGCATCATGGTATTTAGATCGCTGGCGAGTTGCTGCAGCGCTAGGTGAGAGACCTAGGCCCCTGCGCAGATTTTGCTGACACACCTCCGGGTAGTGTCAGGATGCTGGGTACCTCTGTTCAAGAGGTATTACAGGACCGTGATGAGAGAATGAGAGCTCATAGATATACTTATACTTGGTTGATTTATGATATGTACAACATGATTATGAATATGATTATGAACATGATGGTGACTTTGGTTTTGATCTTGATGTTGAATATGTGATTACTCTTGATCATTTGTAAACTTGTTTTATAACTAGATTTTGGAAAGGTACTAACCATGCAGGGTTTCAAAGGTTGCATTCATACTAAAAAAGTAATTGAATTCCTACTGAGCATGTAAATGCTCACCCCCCTTATCTTTCCCCTCTCAGGTGGTGTACAGTGTGATTTGAGCAACTCTGGAGCAGAGTGACTAGGACTGGAAGATTGTTCTAGTTTGATAGTTGGTAACTATTCAATAACTCATTTTGGAACTGTAATAACACTTAAGGCCCATACTTTGGGATATAGCCTGTATTATCTATTATGCCTACTTGTGATGACAATGGTGATGCATGTCTATGTTTTATTACTATCATTAACAGTCTATGTCTAGTGGTGATCACAAACTGTGGGAATTTACAATTTAAACTATTTTTATAATCTTTATAGAAGCTGTCGTTTTTCAACTAGATGTCGTTTTCCTAAAGAATTGCAGTTTCTAAAATTTTTCAAAAATAAATTATGAATTTCCATTGTGAAATTCCCATTCTGCCACTGGCCCGGAGTTTGGGTCGTGACACTACAAGAGGTATTAGATCTATTTTCTTTGTATATTTCTATTTGCTATGAATTAATACTATGCACTTATATAGTCAATTATTTTGAGAAAATTTTTGAATGTTCCTATACGAATCTTCCGTTGCAAAAATCATTTTAAATTCCAACAATTTATACCAGAAAGGTTATATAAGTTTATAGTATTAATTATTTGTATGCATGAGTGGGTATTGCATTAATTTTATATGTATTTGATGATGAATGGATGAGTTATCATATTATGGATGTATGGTTGATATTTGGTCGTTAATTATATGGTTCCTTAGGTTTTAA
>JXTC01000609.1:20110-54622 GCA_002914845.1 Trema orientale | reverse complement strand
GGGTATATGACAATATATCCCACAGTCTCCATTATTAATTAAGCACTGTGAGATTTAATTGGCGCCTAGAGACGCTTAGATTTCGTCTTCCCTACGGAGGGTGTTTATTTAAATTAATAACAAGGTTTAATTTCCAAGAGATAGGATTTTAGAATGTGTTTTAAAATTGACCTACCCTACGGTGGCAATTTTGTGTTAAGTTGCTAGAATCTGAAATAATGAGTCACACTCATGATGATATAATTAAACCGTTAACAGTATCTTGACCATAAAACGGTAGTTAATAAATAAAAGAAAATATGAGATATTTTGATGTTTTATTTATTAATTGGGAATATCTCAATTCAATTAATAATTATGTGACGGCACCTAATTAGAAAAAATTGAATTACCGTAGAATTAGTAAATAAGTTTATGTGTTTACTTACTTGCATCATGCATCACGTTTACTATTCCGAATTCTTTGTGATATTTATTTTGAAATATATTGAATGTTATTTTATTTATTTAATTTCAGCAAACATGTCAACCTCGAATCCCATTATTACTTTACTCGCAAACGAAAAATTAACTGGAGATAATTCTATCAAGTGGAAAAATAATATGAATAACGTGCTTATTAGTGAAGACTACAAGTTTATGCTTACGGAGGAATGTTCTCCACAACCCGCCGCTAATGCTACTCGTGCTGCACAAAAAAGCTATGAAAAATGGACTCATGTCAATAATAAAGCTCGCTGCTACATGTTAGCAGGCATGACCGACGTGCTTAGAGCTAAGCACGAAAGATGGAGACTGCTTATGAGATAATGGAGTCTTTCCAGGCCATATTTGGGAAAAAATCTGATCAATCTCGTCATGACGCCATTAAAAAGACTATGAATGCGAAGATGAAGAGAGGAACTCCAGTGAGAGATCATGTTTTGAATATAATCAATTACTTTAGAGAGGTTGAAGTTCACGGGGCTACGATCG
The DNA here is from genome assembly GCA_002914845.1 of Trema orientale. Classification (NCBI taxonomy): domain Eukaryota; kingdom Viridiplantae; phylum Streptophyta; class Magnoliopsida; order Rosales; family Cannabaceae; genus Trema; species Trema orientale. The sequence goes on along the minus strand of JXTC01000609.1, from coordinate 53,647 downwards.
ATGAACGCACCTAAGTGAGTATGATTCTTGAATCACTCTCACCTAATTTTCTTCAATTCAAGAGCAACTATGTTATGAACAAGTTGAATTATACGATGACTCAACTGCTCAACGAACTGCAAACCTTCGAATTGATATCGAAAGATAAAGGTAAAGATGGCTCAGCAACTGTTTCTGAAGAAAATCTCTCTACCTCTAACAAAAATAAGAAAAGGAAGAGCAAGGGTACCTTTGGGTCTAAGCCTAAAAAGAGCAAGAAGAGCAACACAAGTACCAAGAACAACAACTCCAAGGACAAAAAGCCTAAGGGAAAGTGTTTTCACTACGGAGTTGAAGGGCATTGGAAGAGAAACTGTAACAAGTATCTCTCTGAATTGAAAGAGAAGAAGAAAGGTAAATATGATTTACTTGTTTTAGAAGCTTGTTTACTGGAAGAAGATTTATTTGATATATCTCCCTGGATAGTTAATTCAGGAGTCACTAATAACGTTTGTTCTTCTTTTCAAATACTTAGTTCTTCAAGGGAGCTTGCCGACGGGGAATTCACAATGAGAGTGGGTAATGGAGCAAGCAAAAGCAGTGGGAGTCGTTCGTCTTCATTTTAGGAATAAATTTTTGTTATTGAACAATATTTATTTTATTCCCAGTTTTTGTAGGAATTTGATTTCTATTTCAAGACTATTTGAACAAATTTTTGGTATTTCTTTTCTTAATAATGAGATTATTATTTCTAGAAATGGTTTAAATATTTGTTCTGCAAAAATGGAGAATGGACTTTACATGTTAAGGTCGGATGAACAATCACTGCTTAATACCGAAATGTTTAAAGTAGAACATCCCAAACCTAAAAAGCAAGAAGTTTCTCATGACGATGATACATATCTTTGGCACCTTAGGTTAGAGCATATCAATCTAGATAGGATAAACAGACTTGTAAAGGATGGTCCTTTTAGAGAGCTAAAAGTTGGCAGTCTACCAATTTGTGAATCTTATCTAGAAGGGAAAATGACTAAGAGACCTTTCTCAGCAAAGGGCAAAAGGGCCAAAAAACCCCTTGAGCTTGTGCATAGTGATGTATATGGCCCATTGAATGTACAAGCAAGAGGCGGTTACGAATACTTTGTCACATTTATTGACGATTATTCACGATATGGATACATGTACCTAATGCAAAGAAAATCTGAAACCTTTGAAAAGTTCAAAGAATTTACAGCAGAAGCTGAAAAGCAATTAGGTAAGTCATTAAAAACTCTTCGATCAGATCGAGGGGTTGAATACTTTGATAATGAATTCAAGGATTACTTGCCGGAGAATAGCATCCTATGCCAACTCATAGCACCTGGAATACCATAATAGAATGGTGTTGCAGAAAGGAGAAACCGAACGTTGCTTGATATGGTTAGATCAATGATGTGCTACTCTTCCCTACCACTCTCATTCTGAAATTATGCACTACAAACTGCTGTTTACATTTTGAATGCAGTACCTTCCAAGTCTATCCAAAAGATACCTTTAAAATTGTGAAATGAGCGCAAACCTAGTTTACATCATACCCGTATATGGGGATGCCCAGCACATGTACTGAAAGAAAAGAATGGGAAGCTAGAACCATGCACAGAGGTTTGTTTATTTGTAGGTTATCCAAAAGGCACAAGAGGAGGTTTGTTTTATAGTCCTCAAGAGAAAAAGGTATTTGTATCAACAAATGCGACTTTTCTTGAAAATAACCATATGACAAATTTCAAACCTCGAAATAAAGTTGTACTAGAGGAATTACTTTATGATCAGATCAGACCACTACCAACAACAAATATTGATCGATAAAATTATGAGACCACTATTCCAAATCAGAATACCTTGGTAACTCGACGTAGTGGAAACGTTATTAGACCACCTGCTCACTAAAGGGAAGTTGGAGAAGCACATTTGCTATTTCTGATAGTAGCCAAGATGACCCATTGACATACAAGCATGTAATGGAAGATTCTAATAAGGAAAAATGGCAAGAGGCTATGAACTAAGAAATGGAATCCATGTATTCTAATTCTGTCTGGGAACTTGTAGATCCACCTGAAGATATCAGACCTATTGGATGTAAATGGATCTATAAAAGAAAAAGAGATGCAGATGGAAAAGTTGAAACATTCAAGGCTAGGTTAGTGGCAAAGGATTATACCCAAAAAGAGGGAGTTGATTATAAAGAGACTTTCTCGCCAGTAACCATGCTTAAATCCATATGTATCCTCTTATCCATTGCTGTATGTTTAGACTATGAAATATAGCAAATGGATGTCAAGACAATTTTTTTGAATGGTTATCTTGAAGAAAGCATCTATATGGTGCAACTAGAAGGTTTTATAGCTAAAGGCCAAGAGTAGAAAGTCTGCAAGCTACTTAGGTCCATTTATGGACTTAAGCAAGCTTCAAGATCATGGAATCTAAAACATCTTGTCTTTCTGCTGTCTCAAAACAATTCCAATGGCATAGTCATTAGCATCACACATCAACTCAAAAAGCAAGGCCCAATCTGGTGCCACAATTATAAGTGCTGTCACAAGTCTCAATTTCAGAGTTTCAAAAGTACGTAAACAAGCATTATCAAAATTAAATACCTCATCCTTCTCGAGTAGTGTACACAATAGTTTGGTGATTTTGGAGAAGTCTTTGATGAATCCTCGATAAAATCCGACGTGGCCAAGGAAACTTCGAATTCCCTTGACATTGACTGGAGGGGGAAGATTCTCAATGGTTTCTAACTTGGCTTTGTCTACTTCAACACCGTCTTTGGAGATCTTGTGACCAAGTACTATTCCCTCTTGCACCATGAAATGACACTTCTCCCAATTAAGCACCAGGTTTGTGTCTTCGCAACGCTTGAGCACTAATAAAAGATTATCCAAGCACAAATCAAATGAATCACCAAAGACTGAAAAGTCATCCATAAATATCTCAAGGAACTTCTCCACCATGTCTGTGAAGATTGCCATCATGCACCTCTGAAAGGTGGCTGGAGAATTGCACAACCCAAAGGGCATCCTTCTGAATGCAAAAGTTCCACAAGGACAAGTGAATGTGGTTAACTCTTGATCTTCTGGAGTAATAGCAATCTGGTTGTAACCACTGTAACCATCTAGGAAGCAGTAGAACCCGTGACCTTCTAGTCTATCAAGCATCTGATCAATGAATGGTAGATGAAAGTTGTGGTGCCTAAGATTCTCACTTTTATACTAAGCCAATAATAAACATATTCTAATTGCATATTAGGCATCTAGAAGTCATTAATACTAGTTTCAAAAAAACATGCTCATTCCTTATGTAATGTGCATTTACATACATGTTATTACACTAATGATTGTTGAAGTATCTTGATGCACTGTAAAGGTTCAATACCTTCAGAAAGAGAGCTCAGTGTGCTAAAAGAACAAAGAAAATATTTATGAAAGCAATACTATGTGCACATGCATTAAGATAACCTTTGTTGATAACTTGGTCAAATAGTAGTTTTTCGGTAAAATGCAATTTTCACGCTTTTCGGAGCCGAATTCACTGTGTGTTTAACACGAGGTGGCATTCACGACACTGATTTGTGTTTTATTTCACTAAGCTAGCTTAGATTCGGCTTAATCGCGTAATATCATTTTTATGCATTCTAATTATTAAGTGCTAATACTATGTTTGCATTATTAATTGGAGTCTAATTGACTTATTTTTATGTTTAATGATTAGTTATGGGGCTAGGTTCCACCGGATTGCAATAAGATTGGCCATATGAGATCATAAGTCAAAGTATGACTAGATTTCACCTTTTAAGCTAGGTTTCACCAATTTGGTCTACACTTGAGTTAGGAATGGTCATGAATGTGATGAGTAAGCCAAGAGTGATTTAAAGCTTGACACACACATGGAAAATAAAGTGTAAAACACCAAAAATACTCCTTAGAATTTAAGTTATGCCATTTCTTAGTCATTAAGTGTTACTTTTAGATAAAATCTGGTCACTTTCATTCTCTTTCTCTCCTGCCACGACCTGAGCCTCTCCAACACCTTCCTACACTTATCTTAACTTCCTTTAACCATTTCCAAGAGTTTCCAAATGGTAGAACTCAAGTTGGAGCTCTAGAAAGCAAGATAGATCAAAACTACTCAAGGTAGTTCTACTAATTCTTCTTCCTAGGTCTTTCTCTTTAATTTCAATTCTCCACTAGCTCTCACTAAAATAATGGTTCCTCTAGCTCCTCTTGAGTCCTAAAATTATTTTAGAAGCCTTGAGAATCGATTTGATGGAGGTAGAAGGCAAGAGCTTCAATAAAAGCTCAAACTAGTCAAGGTGAGCTCTATGTAGGATTTTGAATGTGTAGTTAATTTCTTTTGTTTTAGCCCTTAAACCAAAGCTATTATTTGATGAATAATGGTCCTAAGAACCCTTATATATTGCTGGAATATAGAATTTAAGTAGAAAATTCAAGTTACACCTAGAGCCCCAAATTTGCTAATTGTGGATTCAAGTGTTTCTATGGGTGTATTAAGCGTTCTATACTTGTAATCTGATTTTCTTGACTTGCAATAGATATGTTACGGATTCTATTATTTATTCCATTAATTTAGTTGCTGTTTGTAGCAATAGACAAGTACACAGATTATTTTAAAATTGTTTAAACCGAAAAGGATTTGAAATATGCTTCTATGTTATCCTAGATGTTTTTTTTGATATGTATATATGGGAATTAGCTTGTAAAATATTATTACAGGTTTAAAACTATGATTTTAATTATGTGGGAATGTCTTAAAAATAGGGGAGGTGCTGTTCAAATGTTTTTAAAATAAAATAGCACCATTTAGAGGTGAATGGACAAGTTTTACGAAATTTTATGCCATTTTGAATCATTTTTGTGCTAATGAATTACCATTCATATTTTACTAATTTTAAATAGCTTTTCAATGCTAGTTATTGACTGCTAAGTACCTTAAGTGATTTATACATTCCTGAGTCACTCTAAGATCAAGTTTCCTAAATTGGTGAAAGTTCTGATTTTGGTCTTGTTCAAGTATCTTGATGCATTCTTTTGACAAAATGTGCATCTAGAATAATAATAATTTATGACAAGTGATTAGCATACCAATCTCTAGAGGATATTGACCCTTTCTACTATCAATTTCTATTCAGGACACAAGGTAAATAAAGACTTGCAATTGCGTCACAAGAATTACATGGGGAATATCATTATATGAAACTTACTTATTCTTGAAAGTTATGAAATGGCGTGTGTATGGCACATCTTGCATGCAAATTGAGAATTTCATTACAGAGTATTTAAAAGTGAGTACCATTGTACCAATTTTATAAGATAAGTTTTAATGGCAATTGCTAGGCTGTCGAAGCTGGGTAGGTAAGTCTGTTGATGCAGACTCTCCTGTTGAAGCGGGACTTGCGGATCTTATGATGTGTCTCATTGAAGCGAGAGAATATTAGCGCATTGTGGGATGCCCCTTGGACGAGGGAAGGAGTTTTCATAAATCTCACATGGCGGTCGCACCTTATTTTTACTCTTAGCCAGAGTTTCTGCCAAATGTTATCACGGCCTATCGACTTACGGGACTAGCAATGCACTAAAGGGCCCAACTATGAATAATTTTTAAGAAAAATCGATGGACTCAAATGTTTATGAAAGAAAAGGATACAATGGGAACTTTATGAGATTTTAAAGCATACATAAGTATGCATAGTTTTTACTTACTGAGCTGTAGCTCATTTTAGTCTTGTGATGCAGATGAGGCCGCACATTTTGGTGTTGACTAGCTGGTTGCCTGGCTTGCCTTTTATCGCCATGATCATGCAGATGTGGACGAGCTTGACTTATGGGCAATGTTTTTGTTTTGTGATATTTTAGTATAATGTAAATACTACTGCTGATGGCAAAATAGACTGGTGAAAACGTCTTTTGATTGTACATTTTATAAAGACACTTTAATAAGAAATGCCATGTAGTTGTTTTTGTTTAAAAGGTTTGAAAAGTTCAAATTTGCCTACCTTTTTATAAAAACTAAAGATATAGTTTAAGAAAGAATAATACTTTGTAGTTTAACTGTATATGACAATATGGTTAAACTAGTGGGTGTTACAGTATTGGTATTAGAGCGGAGGTTAAATCATTTTTGAAGACTGCCTATATGTATATGATCATGTGATAAAAAGCTCAGTCAACCAGTAAGTTTTAGTTTCCTGTGTTAGTGTCAAATTTGATGCCATATGTTATGATATGTTCTCTTTTTATTATTGGCTATTATGCATGGATATAAGTGAAAGGGCAACTGTACAGGGAATTATGCCAAGGACTAAGGGTCAAACTAGTGAGCGAAGGAGTACTACTAAGAATGAGACTAACAATGATGCTGTTATAGATCGGTTGACAGAGTTGGTTGAGACACAAGCAAGACAATTGGAAAGGCTTATAGAAAGGGAGGAAAGACATGGAGATCAAGTACCACCACAGGCTGTAGCTAGATAAAAAAATTATGAACCAGCTTGTGAGAGGTTTAGAAAGAATAAGCCTGCAGCTTTCAAGGGTGAAACTGATCCACTATTGGCAGAAGAGTGGATTCGGAGTATTGAGGGTATCTTCGATTACATTAGAATCCTTGATGAGGAAAAGGTTTCATGTGCTACCTTTATGTTCTAAATGGATGCTAGATACTGGTGGGATTCTATGAAATCTATCATTGATGTTAACAGGCTTACTTGAGAGCAGTTTAAGGAAATATTCTACAGTTAGTATTTCAGCAATGCACACAGAGTAATGAAAGCTACTGAGTTTGTTAATCTGAAACAGGGAGGTATGTCTGTTAGTGATTACATAAAGAAATTTGAATAGCTGTCCCGATTTGCTCCGCACATGGTGAGTACAAATAAGCTAAAAGTAAAAAAATTCTTACAAGGGCTCAAGGCAGAAATTTATAGGGATGTTAAGATATCTGCTCATAAAGATATGCCATATGTTGAGGTTGCAGAGAAAGCTCTTGAAGCAGAAGAGGCTGAACTAACGGTTATTAAAGCTTAAGAAATTCGCAGGAATATAAATATGGCGAGGAGAAATACAACTTTTGGAAGAGGATCTCAACCAGGGGCTAGTGGAAATAAAAGAAAGTGGTAACAGAATCAAAGAGAAAGACAAGAGCCCCAAAAACTCCAAGCTACGGACCAGCAGATACAATCAACTACGACCTAGAGGACTATTTGTCCTAAATGTAGGAAGACTCATCGTGGAGAATATCTAATGGGTTCTGGTGCTTGCTTCTTGTATGGAAAATCTGGACACTTTGCAAAGAATTGTCCGAATGCTACAGATGAGCAGAAGAAAGTCCCAGCTCGTACGTTCACGATGACCAAAGAAGATGCAAAACGAACCCATCTATTGTAGCAGGTGAGATTCTTATCTCTGATATTCCTATTCATGCATTAATAGATTTAGGGGCTACACATTCATTTTCATCACCTGCAAGTGTGAGGAAATTAGGCAAAACACCAGAGTACTTGAATTTCAAATATTGTATAACCATTATGTCAGGTGACGCTTTATGTTCTGATCAAGTTCTCAAGGCATGTCCAATCCAAATAGCTGGTAAAGACTTGTGTGTAGATTTGATAGTATTGGATATGCAAGATTTTGAAGTTATCTTGGGTATGGATTGGTTATCTAAATACCATACTACTATTGCTTACTATTTGAAGAGGATAGTGTTTCAGCCACCAAATATAGAGAAGTTCACTTTTATTGGTACTAGTGGAAACTCGATGATTCTAATCATTTCCTCAATAAAAGCAAGGAAATTACTAGAGAAGGGATGCATGGGTTACTTGGCAAATATAATGGATACTAGAGAAGGGTTAAAGATGAAGCCTGAGGATGTACTCGTAGTTAATGAATTTCTTGATATATTTCCTGAAGATTTGTCTGGGTTATCACCTGATAGAGAGATAGAGTTTGTTATTGACTTATTGCCTGGTACTGCTCTTATTTCCAAGCCACCTTATAGAATGTCTCCAGCAGAGTTAAAAGAATTGAAAGTACAGTTACAAGAGTTGTTGGACAAGGGTTTTATTCGTCCAAGCTTTTCACCATGGGGTGCTCCGGTTTTGTTGTAAAGAAGAAAAATGGTACTATGAGGCTTTGCATTGATTATAGAGAGCTGAATAAGGTCACAATCAAAAACAAGTTTCCCCTTCCCAGAATTGATGATTTGTTTGATCAACTGCAAGGAGCTTCTGTGTTTTCGAAGATTGATTTAAGGTCAGGATACCACCACTTGAAAATTAAGGAGGAAGAAATTCCAAAAACAGCTCTCAGAAAAAGATACGGGTACTATGAGCTTTTAGTGATGCCCTTTGGATTAACTAATGCCCCAGCTGCTTTCATGGACATGATGAATAGAGTGTTCAAAGATTTCTTAGATAAATTTGTTACAGTTTTCATCAATAATATTCTGATTTACTCACATTCAAGGGAGGAGCATATGGAACATTTGAGGACCATTTTGAGAATTCTTAAGGAAAAGCAGTTGTATGCTAAGTTTAAGAAGTACGAATTCTGGTTGGAAAAAGATATCTTCCTTGGTCATGTGGTTTCTGAAAACGGTATTTCTGTGGATCCAATGAAAGTTGAAGCTGTGAGTAATTGGCCAAGACCTACAAATATTTCTGAGATTCGTAGCTTCTTAGGGTTGGCTGGTTATTATAGATGTTTTGTTAAAGGGTTCTCGAAGCTGGCTTCTCCATTGACTCATTTAACAAGGAAGAATGTGAAGTTTCAATGGAACGATAACTGTTAAAAGAGTTTTGGGGAATTGAAGCATCGTTTCGTAATAGCCCCTATACTTTCAATACCATTTGTTGTTTACATTGATGCCTCGAAGAATAGTCTAGGATGTGTTTTGATGCAAAATGGCAAAGTTATTGCTTATACCTCTAGGCAATTGAAGGAATATGAAAAGAAGTATCCTACTCATGATTTAGAGCTACCAGCAGTTGTTTTTGCACTAAAAATTTGGAGACACTATCTTTATGGGTAGAAATGTGAGATTTACACAGATCATAAGAGTCTCAAGTACTTCTTTACCCAAAAAGAACTGAATATGAGATAAAGAAGATGGTTTGAACTGGTAAAAGATTATGACTGTGAGATTAACTATCATCTAGGAAAAGCTAATGTGGTTGCTGATACTTTAAGTAGGAAATCATTGGCTACTATGACTATTGAGTATGTTGATATAAAGCATCTTTTAATGGATTTACATAAGTTAGAGTTGGAGATTGTGCCTACAGGTTTAACAGAAAGATTGGCAACTCTTACTCTACAATAAATAATTTTAGAGAATATTAAACAAGGCCAAAATATAGATCCCTATTTGATGAATTTAAAGAGTAAGATAGAATTTAGAAAAGAGGTGGCCTTCCAGATTTCTAGTGATGGTATAATCAGATATAAAAACAGATTATGTGTACCTGAAGTAATTGTTAGAAAGGAGATATTGATGGAAGCTCATACCACTCCCTACTCTGTGTATCCTGGTACTACCAAGATGTATAGAGACTTAAAGATGCATTACTGGTGGCCTTGTATGAAGAAAGATGTTGTTGAGTTTTAGTGCAGTGTCTCACGTGTCAGCAAGTCAAAGCTGAACATCAAAGACCCACTAGGAAATTAAAGCCTTTGAACATACCACAATGGAAATGGGAAGAGATTGTTGTGGATCTTGTTGTTGGACTTCCTAGGACAAACAAGGGACATGATGTTATTTGGGTGATTATGGATAGATATACCAAATCAGCTCATTTCCTTCAGGTTAGAATAACCTATAGCTTGGATCAGTTTGCTCGGTTATATGTCTAGGAGATTGTGAGACTACATGGTGTTCCAAAAGTTATCATTTTTGACCGAGATTCTAGATTTACTTCAAAATTTTGTAGGCGTGTTCAAGAGACAATGGATACAAAATTGGCATATAGTATAACTTTTCATCCTCAAACTGATGGGCAATCAGAGAGAACTATACAGACCCTTGAAGATATGCTCAGAGCTTGTGTGTTGGATTTTCATGGATCTTGGGGCAGATACCTACCACTTATAGAATTTGCTTACAATAACAGTTACCAAGCTTCCATTGAAATGCCTCCTTATGAAGCGTTGTATGGAAGAAAGTGTAGATCTCTAATTCATTAGGATGAGATGGGAGAGAGAAAATTTCTTGGTCCAAAACTGATAAGAGAGATAAATGAGGCAGCAGAAAAGATTCGAAAAAGGATACTAGCTGCTCAAAGTAGACAGAAACGTTACTCAGATCCTCAAAGAAGAAAACTAGAATTTAACGTTAGAAATAACGTATTCCTAAAGGTTGCTCCCATGAAAGGAATCATGAGGTTTGGGAAGAAAGGAAAGCTAAGTCCCACAAATGTAGGTCCTTTTGAGATACTCGACAAAGTTGAAGATGTTGTATATAGACTCGCCTTGCCACCTTCATTGTCGAACATACACAATGTATTTCACGTCTCTATGTTAAGGAGGTACATTTCAAATCCTTCACATATTTTGAATTATGAGCAATTGGAGCTAAGTCAAGACGTTAGTTACGAGGAACATCCAGTGAAGATTTTGGATACAAAAGAAAAGGAACTTAGAAATAAGAAAATCCTTTAGTCAAAGTACTGTGGAAGAATCATGAAGTGGAAGAGGCCACATGGGAAAGAGAAAAAGAGATGATAACTAAGTATCCACACTTATTTGGGTAAGTAAATTTCGAGGACGAAATTTTATAAGGAGGGAAGAATTATGGTGCCCAAGATTCTTACATGTATACTAAGCCAATAATAAACATATTCTAATTGCATATTAGGCATCTAGAATTCATTAATACCAGTTTCATAAAAACATGCTTATTCCTTACGTTATGTGCATTTACGTACATGTTATTACACAAATGAATGTTGAAGTATCCCGATACAGTGTAAAGGTTCAATACCCTCAGAGAAAGAGCTCGGTGTGCTAAAAGAACAAAGAAAATATTTATGAAAGTAATACTATGTGCACATGCATTAAGATAACCTTTGTTGATAACTTGGTCAAATAGTAGTTTTTCGGTAAAATGTAATTTTTACGCTTTTCGGAGCCAATTCACTCTGTATTTAACACGTCAAGTAGCTTTAATTTAATGTCTAGGACTCATTTATAGCATTTTATTTGTCGGCTCCAGCTAAGCACAAGGTGGCATTCAAACACTGATTTGTGTTTTATTGCACTAAGCTAGCTTAGATTCAGCTTAATCGCGTAATATCATTTTTATGCATTCTAATTGTTAAGTGCTAATACTATGTTTGCATTATTAATTGGAGTCTAATTGATTTATTTTTATGTTTAATGATTGGTTATGGGGCTAGGTTCCACCAGATTACAATAAGATTGGCCACATAGGATCATAAGTCAAAGTATGACTAGATTTCACCTTTTAAGCTAGGTTTCACTATTTTGGTCTACACATGAGTGTATAGGAATGGTCATGAACGTGGTAAGTAAGCCAAGAGTGATTTAAAATAAAGTGTAAAATACAAAAAATACCCCTTAGAATTTAAGTTATGCCATTTCTTAGTCATTAAGTGTTACATTTAGACCAAATCTGGTCACTTTCATTCTTTTTCTCTCCAGCCACGACCTGAGCCTCTCCAACACCTTCCTACACTTCTCTTAACTTCCCTTAACTATTGCCAAGAGTTTTCAAGTGGTAGAACTCAAGTTGGAGCTCTAGAAAGCAAGACAGATCAAAACTAGTCAAGGTAGTTCTACTAATTCTTTTTCTGGTCTCTCTCTTTAATTTCAATTCTCCACTTGCTCTCACTTGAATAATAGTTCCTCTAGGTTCTCTTGAGTCCTAAAATCAGTTTGGAAGCCTTGAGAATTGATTTGATAGAGGTAGAAGGCAAGAGCTTCAGTAAAAGCTCAAACTAGTCAAGGTGAGCTCTATGTAGGATTTTGAATGTGTAGCTAATTTCTTTCGTTTCAGCCCTTAAATCAAAGCTATTATTTGATGAATAATGGTCCTAAGAACCCTTATACATTGCTGGAAAATAGAATTTAAGTGGAAAATTGAAGTTACACCTAGAGCCCCAAATTTGCTAATTGTGGATTCAAGTGTTTCTGTGGGTGTATTATGCTTTTTATACCTGTAATCTGATTTTCTCGACTTGCAATCGATATGTTAGGGATTCTATTATTTATTCCATTAATTTAGTTACTGTTTGTAGCCATAGACAAGTGCATAAATTATTTTAAACTTGTTTAAACCGAAAAAGATTTGAAATGTGCTTCTATGTTGTCCTGGATGTTTCTTTTGATATGTATATGTGGGAATTAGCTTGTAAAATATTATTACAGGTTTAAAATCATGATTTTAATCATGTGGGAATGTCTTAAAAATAGGGGAGGTGCTTTCCAAATATTTTTAAAATAAAATGGCACCATTTAGAGGTGAATGGACTAGTTTTACAAAATTTTGTGCCATTTTGGATCATTTTTGTGCTAATGAATTAGCATTCATATTTTACTACTTTTGAACAGTTTTTCAATGCTAGTTATTGACTGCTAAGTACCTTAAGTGATTTATACATTCCTGAGTCATTTTAAGAACAAGTTTCCTAAATTGGTGAAAGTTCTGATTTCGGTCTTGTTCAAGTATCTTGATGCATTCTTTTGACAAAATGTGCATCTAGAATAATAGTAATTTATGACAGGTGATTAGCACACCAATCTCTAGAGAATATTGACCCTTTCCACTATAAATTTCTATTCAGGACACGAGGTAAGTAAAGACTTGCAATTGCGTCACAAGAATTACATGGGGAATGTCACCATGTGAAACTTATTCTTAAAAGTTATGAAATGGCATGTGCATGGCACATCTTGCATGCAAATTGAGAATTTTATTATAGAGTATTTAAAAGTGAGTACCATTGTACCAATTTTATAAGATAAGTTTTAATGGCAATTGCTAGTATGTCGGAGCTGGATAGGTAAGTCTGTTGATGTAGACTCTCCCGTTGAAGCGGAACTTGCAGATCTTATGATGTGTCTCATTGAAGCAGGAGAATATTAGCGCGTTGTGGGATGCCCCTTGGATGAGGGAAGGAGTTTTCATAAATCTCACATGACGGTCGCACCTTATTTTTACTCTTGGCCAGAGTTTCGCCCCAATGTTATCACGGCCTATTGACTTACGGGACTAATACGGCACTAAGGGGCCCAACTATGAATAATTTTTAAGGAAAATAGATGGACTCAAATGTTTATGAAAGAAAAGGGTACAATGGGAACTTTATGAGTTAAAGCATACATAAGTATGCATAGCTTTTACTTACTGAGCTGTAGCTCATTTTAGTCTTGTGATGCAGATGAGGAGGCACATTTTGGTGCTAACTAGCTGGTTGCCTGGCTTGCCTTTTGTTGCCATGATCATACAGATGTGGACGAGCTTGACTCGTGGGCGATGTTTTCATTTTGTGATATTTTAGTGTAATGTAAATACCACTGCTGATGGCAAAATAGAGTGGTGAAAACCTCTTTTGATTGTATGTTTTGTAAAGACACTTTTAACAAGAAATGCCATGCAGTTGTTTTTTTTTTAAAGATTTGGAAAGTTCTAATTTGCCCACCTTTTTTTAAAAACTAAATATATGGTTTAAGAAAAAATAATACTTCGTAGTTTGACTATATATGACAATATGGTTAAACTAGGGGGTGTTACAAAAGTGGTCTTTTCTAGTGGCTTTGTTTAGCTTGCTGTAATCCATGCATACTCTCCACCCCGTTACTGTTCTTGTAGGAATTAGTTCATTGTTGTTGTTGGTGATAACGGTCATTCCTCCCTTCTTTGGAACATATTGAATAGGACTCACCCAAGAACTATCTGAAATGGGGTAAATGATTCCAGTATCTAACCATTGAATTATCTCCTTTTTCACCACCTCCTTCATGATGGGATTTAGCCTTCGTTGATGCTCAATAGAAGTTTTATGCTCCTCTTGCAACAAGATTTTATGCATGCAAATGGAAGGGCTAATACCTCTAATATCTGCAATTGTCCACCCCAAGGCTGCTTTATGATGTCCCAAGACTCTCAGTAGTTTCTCTTCTTGTAGTTCATTCAAATCAACAGAAATAATGACTAGCAAAGTGACTCTTTACCGTGGAAGGCATACTTCAAATGGCTAGGCAGTGGTTTGAGCTCAACAACAGGTGGAACCTCAATTGAATGTTTGATGTTAGGTTTTGCTTCAGCTGGTCTGTCAAGTGCTTCAAACTGAAAATTCATTTTGCCAAAGCGAGAGAACGTGTTCATGGCAAGCAAACATTCCATAGCTTCCTTAGACTCTATATTACCGCCATTCAGAATTGTGTCTTCAAGAGGTTCCTTCACAGGACTACTTTTAAAAGTTTCCATAATCAAGCGATCACAGATATCAACTCTGTAACAATCTTTATGATCATCATTCATTTTCATGGCTTTGAAAACATTGAACTTTACCTCTTGATCCTCAACTCTCATAGTAAGTTCACTTTTTTGGATATCAATAAGTGTTTTTCCGGTAGCTAAAAATGGTCTTCCCAAAATCAAGGGAATTTCTCTATCCTCCTCCATGTCTAGCACAATAAAATCAGCCGGAAAAATGAACTTGTCTACCTTCACTAGCACATCTTCCACAATGCCTTTAGGATAAGTCAAGGACCGATCTGCTAATTGCAACGTCACCGTGGTTGGTCTACACTCTCTCGACCCAAGTCTTTTGAAGATAGAAAGCGGCATCAAGTTAATACTTGCTCCGAAATCACATAAAGCACGCCCATTGAAGTACTCACCAATAGTATAAGGAATGGTGAAACTCCCCGGGTCTCTTAACTTGGGTGAAAGCTTCTTCAACAAGATAGCACTACACTCTTCGGTTAAAGCCACTGTCTCAAACTCAACCATTCTCCTCTTCTTTGAAAGGATCTCCTTCATGAACTTCACATAGCTAGGCATTTGCTCAAGTGCCTCTGCAAACGAGATGTTGATGTGAAGCTTCTTAAACACTTCTAGGAACTTGGAGAATTGTTGGTCAAGTTTTTTCTTCTGCAACCTTTAGGGGAAAGGTAGTGACGGGTTGTAAGGAGATGGTGGTGGCGTGGTTGTTGGAGGTTGTCTAGTAACTTCCTCTTCAACTTGACTTTCTTTTACAATCTCTTTTTCTGGCACTTTAGTAGCCTTTGACGTCCCTTGTAGTTCTTTCCCACTTCTCAAGGTCACTACTTTACATTGCTCCTTCATATCTCCCTTTGGATTTACCTCAGTATTACTAGGCAAACTCCCTTGTGGTCAGTTGGTAAGTGCATTGGCCAATTGACTAAGTTGTGTCTCTAGAGATCTCATTGTGGCGACTTGGTTTTGAAGGTAGCCTCATTCTTGGCTATGTATTGCATGAGAATCTCTTCCATTGATGACTTCTTCTCTTGTATGGAGTGACTTTGATTTTGGAATCCGGGAGGTTGCATTGGTCTTGAATGAGAACTCTGCCCTTGATGGTTTTGATTTGCTCCTAGAGAAGTTTGGACGATTTCTCCAACCCGGATTGTAGGAATTAGGGTTGTTGCGTTGTGGTGGGTTGTGATTGCCTACATACTGAGCTGACTCCATGTTCATACGGTAAAATGAACTCAAATGACCATCACCGCATTACTCACAAACTCCGTTGGAACTATTCAAAGCATGCAGTCCATTGACTGCCATAGAATCAAGTTTCTTGGTTAGGGCATTGACTTGAGCAGCCAATGTTGAAATGGCTTCCATCTCATTAATACTAGCTGCTCTCTTTGGATTTACCCTTTCTGAGGGCCATTAGTAGTTATTTGCAGCATTTCTTCTCTTCAAAGCAAAGGCTTCGTTAGAAGATTTACCCATTAGAGCACCACCAGCCGCTGTATCCACCATAGTCGTCAAATGCCCTATCAAATCATTGTAAAAAGTCTACACCAAGAGCCATTTGGGAATTGCATGGTGAGGACACTTTATAAATGGAAATTGCATGGTGAGGACACTTTTTCATTAGCTCCTTGTAACGCTCCCAAGCCTCATACAATGACTCATTATCAAACTGCACAAATGAGGTAATGTCATTCCTCAATTTAGCTGTCTTGGCAAGAGGGAAGAACTTGGCAAGGAACTTCTGAGCTAGTTCATCCCACATGGTGATGGATCCTGAAGGTAGAGCATTCAACCATCCCTTCGCTTTGTCCCTCAAAGAGAACGGGAACAAACGCAACCAAATGGCATCATCACTCACCCCGTTGTGCTTGAAGGTATCACAAATCTCCAAGAAGTTCATGATATGCTGATTGGGATTATCACTAGGCAAACCACCAAACTGACATGTTCCTTGCACCATCTGAATAATAGCTGGCTTCTGCTCAAAATTGTTGGCATTGATGGCTGGTCTTCGGATGCTAGAACTGACCCCATTTACCATGGGAACGGCAAACTCTCGAAGTGGCCTTGCATTGTCTTGGTCTGCCATGGTAGGTTGAGGGTTGTTTCTTTGATTTCTCTGTCTTCTAAGCTCTCTCAAAGTTCGCTCAATTTCAGGGTCGAGAGGCAAGAATTCAAGGATTCTTGCTCGTCTCATACACAAATGTTTAGTTCAAGTATCTGAAATATGCACAAAAACAGAGAAAGTTTGAATTAAATCTATACTAGTTGATATCAGTATTAACAAACTATAAATCACTGTGCTCCCCGGCAACGGCGCCAAAAACTTATTAGTCTATTTCTAACACACAAAATACCACAAGTATACGGGTTGCAATAAGTAATATAGAAGGTAAGTGAGTGTCAAATCCCTCGAGGAGCAAGTGATTTATAATGCTAAGTACTAACCGTAACTAGTTGGCAATTTATCCAAACGACAATAAGAGTTGTTATTAACAAAGACGACAATGTAAATTGAACATAAATGAAAATAATGGAAATTAACACTAACAACTAATGGTAGTTTTGCAACAATGATATAAAACCTAGGGATGCAATCTCTCCTCTAACTCATTCAAATACTAGTTTTCCTCATCGTTCAATCATACATCTAGAATTAACAACTGTGAACTCAATGGTATTTACAAATTCTTTTCCAAGATATAGGTAAAAATGCTCAAACAGGATAATATGTTAATCCTAACATAAATTGATTAAACATCATTAAGCTTTGTAATTCCCATTCAAGATTGCATAGGTTAAATAGATATATTCCTATTCTATGCAAACTCACCTTAAACTAGGCAATCCTATGTTGTTCAACCTATGTCTAAACCTAAAATCTCCTTTCCAAGTTCAAATAGGTTTCACAAATTTAAACCGTTCAATGGCCAGTTAAACAGAGGCATAAAATACAAGATAGAACAATTAATTCATAAATGGATATCAAGAACAAACGAGGAAATCAACGTAAATGAATTACATTGGAGGTTTGATTATATCCCTAGTAAAAGAATTTAGTTCGTAGCTAAGCAAGGAAAAACACAACAACAATGGTATAACTGATACACATCCATGGTAGAGAGATAAAAGAGTAATCAGAGAAAAGATAGAAAAAACTCTTTGAAGCTTGTTCTGTTCAGTCCGCTGGTTTCCTCTCGATTCCTCCTTATTCTCCTTGTTGTTCTCTTCTCAGAAACTCTCTCAAACTTTCTCTTACTTTTGCTGCTAGGATTTTTTCTGCCCTCCTCTGCTAATTTCAGAAGAGGTTAAATACTAGAGACAATCCGGCCACGATCCAGAAGTTCTACAACTTGTCTGGCTCTGCGCGGTGCTGCAGCTCAAAATATGGCACTGCAGCGCGAAGATAGTTTAGAAGGTGGTGCTGTGGCACGGAACCGTGGCACTACAGCAGCACAGCACTCAAGAGATGGCACCTTGGCACCACCGAACATAACACCCGGTGCCGTGCAAGTGGTGCTGCAGCGCCACGAGATTAATGCCACAGTGCCACAGCGCCGTGCACTTAGCGCTGTGGCGCCAGGTTTCTGGAACTCCCGGCATGGCGCCGCAGCACCCACTTTTTTCCTAGTTCTTCTCCATCTTGTGGCGCTGCTTCACTCTGCTGAGATACAGAGACTGAGTTCTCTCATCTTTGCTCGCAATTGAACTAAATTGCCTTGATTAAACTTCGATTTTTATTCAAAAGGCGGTATTCTCTAGCTCATGATTCCTCACCTGAAATATACACCAAAAACAACAAAATCGGATAAAAAGAGCTCAAAGACGAGCAATTCTTAAGCTTGAAAGGATAGTAAAGTTAAGTGTGGAATCCACTTAACAATTGTTAGACTTCACGGAATTCCAATTTCTATAATCTTAGATAGAGATGCTAGATTTACTTCAAAATTCTGGGAGAGTGTACAACGAGCTTTGGAAACTAAATTGAAATTTAGTACTGCATTCCATCCTTAGATAGATGGTCAGGCTGAGAGAACTATTCAGATCTTAGAAGATATGCTTAGAGCATATGTCATATATCGCTAAGGGTCATGGAATCATTATTTACCACTGATTGAATTCTCCTACAATAATAGCTTTCAAGCTACGATTGGTGTTGCGCCTTATGAGATATTATATGGTAGAAAATGCAGATCTCCAGTTCACTGGGATGAAGTTGGAGAGCGACGTTATTTGGGTCCTGATATTGTTAGAGATACAGCCGAGACAGTAGAAAAGATTAGAAAACGTATGATAGTAGCTCAAAATTGGTAGACTTTTTATGCAGACACAGAACGTCGACCCTTACATTTTTCTGTTAATGATGAAGTATTTCTCAAAGTGGCCCCTATGAAAGGTGTAATGACATTTGGAAAGAAAGTAAAGTTAAGCCCGAGATTCATAAGTCCATATGAAATCCTCGAGAAAGTTAGGAATGTCGCTTATAGGCTTGCCTTACCCCCAGAATTATCCAACGTACATAACATCTTCCATGTTTCTATGCTGAGAAAGTATGTATCAAATCCATCCCATGTTCTTAGCTAGGAACCACTTGAGTTGGATCAAAAATTAAGCTATAAAGAACGTCCTATTCAGATACTACAATCCTTGATACAAAATTAATAAGGAAGAATAGCAATATAATTAGGCTATAGGAGGATGGAAAGTAAGGGAGAAAAAAAATCATTACCAACTCAGATCTCTACATCTTCACCCAAAGTTCAAGCAACAACTACGATAACATAAGCTTTACTTAAATTTTGCATTAAGTTATGACTGTGCTGTAGATAACTAAGAAGGCAAGTAGAATAGGATGATGAATAAGATGATGAGAGTGGTTGCTCTTAGGAAGCAAAGGAAAAATAACTTTGTTATGCTTAAAATGCTTGATCATAGAATTATACGCCTTTTGTATTATGAGACTTAAAATCTAATTAATAAAAGTTCTACTTTTTACTTTATATGCCTTTTGTATTATGAGACTTAAAATCTGATAAGTAAAAGTTCTACTTTTTGCCTTATTTTTCTTTATTCAAGTTTATAATTTATTGATATCTTTCAAAGACAAGTAGTAGCATCTACCTAAGTTATTAGTAAAAGTCTTTTCATTGAAATAAAGTTTCCACTACAAGGCTGTTAATTTAGGGGGATCTTACAGTTGGAATCAGAGCAAGCATCTTGGTGAAGTTTTCTTACATGCTTATGGAGACAATGCAACCGCAAATATGTATATATTCTAGATTATTATATAGTTGATATATGACAAATCTATTAGATTCTTTGCGATGTTATGAAATGTAAGGAATGACATTGTGTCTTCCAGACAGTTAGACTCAAAGATAGTAGTGGAATAAACAACGGAGAAGAAGAAGAAATGCAGCAACCTATACCACAAATAGTTGAACATGATAGAATTAGAACAAATTATTTTAGATCATTTTATAAAACAGTACCTCCAATATATTAGGGAGATCCAACTGACAGGCCAATATTAGAATGGTGTGATAAAATGCAAGCCATTCTTCTGAATTTACAGATTCCTCAGCAATACTGGATTAGCTTTGCAAGAACTTGTTTGAGAGGAATACTAGCAGATTTTTGGGATTTAGTAGGTAATGATGACGTACCATTGATAGGGTTTACTATTTGTATGGTTTACCAATTTGAATCTATGTGAAGAAGTCATCGCTGGTATAATCTAGTTTGAACAGTGGAAAATGAACAATGTAGAATCTTTGAAATCATAAATTTATATGTTTGAACTAGATCTTCTTCCACCATGTAGAACTTAATGATCAAGCCAAGAGAGTAATTTTCTAGAATGGTCTACAATATCGTTATAGAAATAGTGTAAGTTATGAGGATTTTGATACTTATAAAGATTTAAAGGCCTATATGAGAGAGAGAGAGATCATGGGTGATGGCCAGGGATTAATATGTGATTTATGCAATATGCAATATGAATTAATATCTACACAATTTCAATAATTGCCAATGGACGATATCGTAACAAGTAATATAGTGAAAGAGAGGTTGTCGTATCCACAAGTATTGTTATTCTAAACTATGCTAATTACTACGACATTAGTGACTTAATTTTATCTAAGAGAATTATTTTTCAATTAAAAATTGCAATAAAATAAGTAAACAAATGAAAATAAACTAATTGAAAGTAAGAATTTAGGAGGCAACAAAATACGAAAGTGAATAAGTCTATAAAAGAGGACCTAGAGTCTTGATTTCACTTTAATTATCTATGTTTATCCTATTAAGCAATTATTAACTAATTATAATTAATTCATTAATCAAGGGTTAATCATTAGCCTTACTACCTCTCTTGAGTGTCAAGTAAAGCCTATATTAGACTAGCCAAGTTGGTATCCCTACCTAAATTGCCTATCTAACATGCATTAAGTTACCCTTTTAGATTAACCTAGTTCTAATAGCCTCCTAAACACATTTACTGCTAGGTTTGTTTTTCTCTAAACAAATAAGTGACCAAATCTTTCCCAAGCATTAGAATCATAAATTAATATCTTCTAACTAATTTTCCAATCTAATTAGAAGCATTAAGCATAAGGAAACAAAAATGAATCAAGAGGAAATTTCATTAATAATTGTAAAATATTCAAAACATAGAGTAATTAGAGCTACATCAAGGCTCTAGAATAAGAAACTAGCCACAAATAGATCCATCAACATCATCAACAAGAAGTTTGTGATTGAAAACATAGGAAAATATCTTACAATTACAAGGTTAACAAATAAAAATAAAGAGGAAATAAAGAAGAGAGAAAGAGAAAACTATGGTGATGACTCTTCAAGCTTGAATCCCTCTAAAATTCTCAAAGAAACATCATCTAGATTCAAGCTCCAAGCTCTTTCTAAATTTGGTAAATTTTGCTCTCCAAAAACCTCCCTTGGAGAGTGTGCCTCCATCACCTTTTGGCTATCTTCCTTGGTCAAACTCAAGCACAGTACTTAAGTGATAAGTGAATAAAATTCACTTATTTGGTCATGACTTTATCTCTTTTGTTGCTTAAATTCCTTGACTTTCAACCTAGTCTCGTGGTTTTTATCGTAGTTCTCAGGTTTTAAATAACTGTAGAAGCATTTGACAAGCTCAACAAGTTGATAAAGAGCAAAATGAGGCGCTTTTGGCTGAAGTCCAAGCGCCACGGTGCTGAGAACCTAGTGCTGCATTGCTCAAGGTTCTGGAATTTTTTCCAGAACATCCAGCTCCATGATGCTATATAGGTAGCACTGCCGTGCTACAAACATAGCACTGCGGCACTATCGTGTGGTGCCATACGACATTTTCTTTAGCGCCGCGGCGCTGGCACATGTTCTAGTTCTTTTTTGGCCAGTTTTGACCTAGCCGCCAAGGGGATATAAAAAGAATCGATTGGGATCTAGGAGGGACATCTGGGGAGGCATTTTTCAGAGCTTTGGTAGCTACTTTCATGGAACAAGAAGAATGAAGAGAGCATATGAAGAGAATCTCATCAAATCCAAAAGAGTTCTTCTTCTTTTCTTTTTATTCTCTTGACGTTGATGTTTATTAGATTGTGTTTATTCTTTTCTATCATGAACTAAGTTTTTTGTCAAGAGGAATAATGTAACTTAACTTGAACCTATGTCTTGATTCTTAATTTTAAGCTTTTGAATTTTTCATTCGGTTATTTGTGTTACTCTTGTTCTTATTGCTTCTCAATTGATTGGCCACCTTTGGGATGTTTTTGATTCCAGATTTCTCACTTGAGAAAGTGAAATTGTGGAGTTGGGTAGAAAGTGACACAACCTAAAATTATATAGTATTGGAGAAAAGCTATTTAACCTTTGAAGCTTGTTTAAGAGCCATTAGACTTAATGAACTTTTGATCTTCAATTTTGAATAGAGATATTAAAATTGGGAATTGAAGGTTCTATTAACTCTTAAAAAAGATAGTAGAAATGCATAAGAGTTCTAGCTTATAATCACATTGAAATTGGGTTAGAGTTAAATTGAGAATTGAAGGACATAAGGGATAATTAAATGAAATCAAACCTCTAGCATTTTTACCATATTGTTATTTTCTACCGCATTTATTCTTTTTATAGTTAACATTTAATTCTTGAGTTTTTGTAATTTCAGTTTTACCTTAGTTATTCCTGAATCACTATTTAACTGAATTCTCTAGATAAAACTATGATTACTCAATTACGGTATTTAGTAGAGTTTAATTTCAATCTTCGTGGATTTCACAACCCTTTTTATTCTTTTTACTACAAAACTTGTAGCATAATTTACGTATATACAAATAGCGTAACAAGTTTTTGGTGCCGTTGCCAGGGATTGCAATTGAATTTTTACTAATATCGTTACCAAGTAATCTTGATTTTAATTTAGATTTTTTTCTTTTCACTTATTTTATTTTCAAACTTTTTGCTTGTTAGGGTTGTCTATTTGTGGCTTATGCGAAGAGCCCATAGCTTAGAATTATTGGCTCGAGATTGAACGTACTTGCCAAAGACTAAGGCAACAAAGAACTTAAACTATGGAGAAAGAAGCCAATAATCCACAAGCAAATCCTCAACAAGCTTGTGCCTTGCTGAATTATTTCGAGCCTGTTGTCAATGAGAATTATTCGAGAATTTAGAGGTAAACCATCAATGCCAACAATTTTGAGTTGAAACCGACTCTCATCAACATGATTTAACAAAATCAATATGGTGGTTTTCCTGGTGAAGACCCGAATGTACACTTGGCTATGTTCTTGGAAATTTGTGACACTATCAAGGTGAATAGTATTTCAGAAGACTTTATTCGCTTGCACTTGTTTCCTTTCTCCCTTAGGGACAAGGCGCGGGATAGCTACAATCTTTGCAACTGGGTTGTGTTGCAATATCAGATGACATAGCTCAACGATTCCTATCGAAGTTCTTCCTTCCTTCGAAGACCTCTCAACTACGTGGTGAAATAGCTTAATTCTGGCAATTAGACTTTAAACCACTTTAGGAAACATGGAACCAATTCAAGGACTTAGTCTAGAAATGTCCTCAACATGGGTACCAAGATTGGTGCCAAACTCAACTCTTCTACAATGGGTTGAATGGGCAAACGAGGACAATAGTTGATGCGGCGGCCGGCGGTACTCTTTTATCTAAAACCGCTGAAGAAGCTCAATTATTATTGGAAGAGATGGCTTCTAATAATTACCAATAGCCTAGTGAGCGGTCAATCTTGAAGAGGGTGGCTAATGTGAATGAAGTTGATCCTATTGCCAATCTTACCGCTCAAGTATCGGTTCTGACAAGCCAAATTTCCGCACTGACTACTAGAGAAGCGCAACCAAGTAGAGAACCAATGGGAGTGTCTAGTACTTCCTTTGGAAATGATGGGGTTGATCTTAAACAAGTGAACTACTTGAATAACTAGAATTTCAATTATCGGGGAAACAACATGCCTAGCAATTTGCCTAATCACTACCATCCCAGCCTTTATAGTCATGAAAATTTCTCCTACGCCAATAATAGGAATGTCTTGAAATCACCACCGAGACTTAATCAACTGGTGGCAAAGAAAAAACCATCTTTAGAGGATCTCTTAAGCACTTTTATTATGGAGATTAGAGGGAGATTTAATTAGGATAAGCCCGCCTTGACAACATTGAAAGTCATTGTAACAACATGAATGCAACCATGAAGTCATCAGTAGTGCAAATTGGGCAACTAGCTAATTCAATCAAAGGGCAAATATCTGGCAAGTTTCCTAGTGATACGGAGACTAATTCAAAAGATCATTGCAAAGACATTACACTTAGAAGCGGGAAGGAAGTTAAAGTCCCAAAGCAAAAAGCAAGTGTGTTTGATAAAACAAAAGAAGATGTTAGTGAAGAACCATGTGCTGGTGTTTACTGGAATAAATTTCCGGAAAATATTTTCATAAAATTATTTTCAAGAACACCATAGTTTTGTAAAATCAAGAGACGCAGCGGAATTGGTCGTTTAAAATTTTTCTTTTTATAAAACGTTTCGGATCGTGATCTAACATAAATTAACTCTTGACCTAGACAAGAACAATACCCGGATTCGCGCCACAACCGTCTCGTCTTCCCGTCTATTCTCGAAAGCCGTTTGATTGATCCGGTGGGTGGTCACCTTCTTGATTTCCAACAAAGAGATCCACAGAAGAACAAGAAGACAATCTCCTTGAACCGATTTCTCTGGGATGGCCGAAAAACACCAAGGATGGTGAACCCCAGTGCTGGCCGATTTCTTCTCTCCTTTTCTCTCTGTTATGCGTGTGACACTCTCTTCTCAAGGGGGTGTTTCACGTATAGTTCATATTGTGTGTAGTTAGAGAACTTTTCTCTTAACTATAGAGAGATTAGTAAACCCTAATGGGCTTATTGGGCTTGTTGGGCTCAACTGATCATCAAATAACTATTGGGCTTTAATTTGAGCTAGACAGGGGGACCATATGGATCCATAAAGCCCAAGCTCCAATAGACCATGTACCCACTATTATAATTAACTCTTAATTATGATTGGGCCTTGTCCATTAATATTGGGGCACACCACTATAGGCCCAATATTGAATTCTTGGACTAAATGTCATTTATTTTTCTATGAAGCTTATTAATAATTAATTAGCTTGAACCATTTAGCATATACTATACCTGCAGACATACCCCCGATGCAATGCCGTACTAGTAGGGTAAAATTATCGTATTACCCCTCTAGTACATATTTACCTTTGAGTTGCCATTTTTCATCTAATGGATAATAATTGACTATGGTGTTTGTATCTGCTCATACTAACACAGTCAAATTCAAATAGTGAATATCGGAGCCCTGGTTTATATTATCCAAGTACTTGAAAAAACTCAAAGTGACATTATATGCATGGTGTCCATCATGAGAAACGTTCTACACTTTTCATATACCTGATCTTCCAAGATACCGGAGTTTGAACCATAAATCGGAACTAGTCCTTTAGTAACTCAAAAGGACAAAACACATGAAAGTAAGTTCGTTAATCACTAGGATTAAGGTCTTCTACAATAACGCTAGATTAGTGAAATTAGAAATTTGAGTTACGGCATTTAACCTCAAATTCTAATTCACTAGGTCCTGTTCAATGCTGTTATAACTTTCTTATAACACACTAGTATTTCTATCTGAAGACTCACTTCGATAATTAGAGACTTCATTAATTAAATAGACAACACTACATTCTATGGCATAGTAAAGTATTCAATCTTCAATATGCAGAATGCGAACAATTTAATTTAGACATAATGAAATAAAGAATATAATGTCTCCCACATATGAACTCATCATACGAATAATTCTTTATTACTCATTCCATATCTTGGAATCTTTTAGATGTTTGCATAAAATAAACATACACATCACATGTATATCCATGGGACATAAATGAAATAGAAATTCATAACATAGAATTTATTAATAATAAATAGATACTAAATAATCCAATAAATATTGTTTATAATGTCTAAATAATAAACTGCTTTATAGGACATTATTCCAACACCATGCAAGGTAATTTTGAAGCCTAAGTCTATTTTATTTCTGAACAATCCACCTTTCACCAATCCACCATTGCCATACCCCCAAAGATTCCAAAAGAAGAAGCTAGATTCTTAATTTGCTAAATTTATTGAGATTTTCAAGAAGTTGCATATTAATATTCCTCTTGCGGATGCTTTAGAGAAAACGCTCAATTATGTGAAATTTATGAAAGATGTGATGTCAAAGAAAAGGAGATTAGAGGATTATGAAACCGTCAAATTGACAGAGGAGTGTAGTGCTATCCTCCATAGGAAGTTACTGCAAAAGTTGAAGGATCCGGGTAGTTTTACCATTCCATACACTATTGGGAGTTCTACTTTTGAAAAGGCTCTTTGTGACTTGGGTTTTAGTATTAATCTCTTGCCATTATCCGTGTTCAAAAAGTTAGGGCTTAGTGAAGTCAAGCCTACTACCATTACTATACAAATGGTGGACCACTCTCTTACTTATCCCAAGGGTATTATTGAAGATATCTTGATGAAAGTCGACAAATTTATATTTCATGTTGATTTTGTGGTGCTTGATATGGAGGAGGATCGGGAAATACCTATTATTCTTGGTCATCCATTTTTAGCCACCGAAAGAGTGCTTATTGATGTCCATAGTGGTAAGCTAACACTCTGGGTGAATGATGAAGATGTACAATTCAATCTTTACTATACTTTAAAATTTCTGAATGAGGTACATTCTTGCAACCGGCTTGATGTGCTTGATTATTGCGTGACAAATGTTATCCATGATGTGTTGTCATGTGACCCATTGGAGCATTGCATTATGAACTCTCATTTCTAGAAAGGAACACTTCCTACAACAAAATTTGGTAATTCTTGTCATAGTATTGTTGAAGATCATGTCAATTGTATGCTTGATTTTGATTCCTTACCTGTGGAGGTCAATTCTAGTGGTCATGGTGATGTGTGTATGCCGATTTGTACTATTGAGGAACCCAAAGTGGGGGCTGAAATTGCTAGTTCAACTAAAGATGGGCTAGTTTTGAAACAATTACTCAATCACCTCCGTTACGCATTTTTGGATGAGGATTCTAAGTTCCCGGTCATTATCTCTTCATCTTTGAGCTAAGAAGGGGAGGACAAGCTCCTTAGTATCTTGAAGGCACACAAAAGTGCATTAGGTTAGTCTATTTCTGATATCAAGGTTATTAGTCCTACTACTTGTATGCACAAGATCTTGACAGAAGAGACTTTTAAACCATCTATTGAGCACCAAAAGAGATTGAATCCGGCTACGAAAGAAGTTGTGAGGGCCGAGGTGTTGAAGCTTCTTAATGCGGGGATTTATTTATGCTGTCTCTGATAGTTCTTGGGTGGTCCCGGTCCAAGTGGTTCCAAAAAAAAGGAGGAATGACGGTAATAAAAAATGAGAAAAATGAGCTTATTCCATCAAGAACGATAACGGGGTGGCGTGTTTGTATAGATTACCGCAAGTTGAATAAGGCAACCGGAAAAGATCACTTTCTACTTCCATTCATTGATCAAATGCTTGACCAATTAGCGAGGTATGATTATTATTGTTTTCTTGATGGCTATTCGGGTTACAATCAAATTGCCACTGCACCGGAGGACCAAGAGAAGACCACTTTCACTTATCCTTACGGTACTTTTGCTTTTCACCGAATCCCTTTTGGTTTATGTAATGCATCAGCGACTTTTCAATGTTGCATGATGGTTGTTTTCTCGGATATGATTGAAGAAATTATGGAGAAATTTATGGATGATTTTTTGGTGTTTGGTTCTACTTTTGACCATTGTCTCCATAATTTAGCTCTTATGAAACGATGTGTCAATTGCGAAAAATTTCATTTTATGGTTAGGGAAGGCATTGTCCTTGGCCATAGAATATCTTCTAAGGGTATTGAGGTAGACTAGGCTAAAATAGAGGTGATAGAAAAGCTTCCCCCACCAGCTAATGTGAAGGGTATTCGGAGTTTTCTTGGCCGTGCGCGGTTTTACCAGAGGATCATTAAAGATTTCTCATGGATAGCAAAACCCTTGAGCAATTTACTTGAGAAAGATGCTCCCTTCATCTTTGATGATACTTGTTTGATTGCTATTAATGCTGTCAAGGAGAAGTTGATTTTGGCTCCTATTGTTGCTACACCCGATTGGAATGAACCTTTTGAAATCATGTGTGATGCTAGTGACTATATCGTTGGTGTGATTCTTGGCCAACGAAGAGATAAGATCTTTCACTCTATCTATTATGCAAGCCGTACACTTAACGATGCTCAAGAGAATTACACTACTATTGAGAAGGAGAAGTTGGCGGTAGTCTATGCTTGTGACAAGTTTCGATGATACATTATTAGGTCTAAGGTGATTGTGTATATGGACCATGCCACTATTCGATACTTGTTTACAAAGATGATGCCAAGCCCCGATTGATAAGGTTGATCCTCTTTCTTCAAGAATTAGATGTAGAAATTCGTGATAAAAAGTGGAGCAAAATATTGTAGCAGATCATCTTTCAATGCTAGAAGTTGAGGAAGTAAAGGAGTTGAAGGACATAGGGAATAATTAAGTGAAATTAAACCTCTAGCATTTTTACCATATTGTTATTTTCTACCGCATTTATTCTTTTTATAGTTAACATTTAATTCTTGAGTTTTTGTAATTTCAATTTTACCTTAGTTATTCCTTAATCACTATTTAATTGAATTCTCTAGATAAAACTATGATTACTCAATTACGGTACTTAATAGAGTTCAATTTCAATCTCTATGGATTCGACAGCCCTATTTACCTTTTTTACAACAACCTGGGATCATCCAAATATTGGTCAATCCGAGCCATTCAGGCTCATAAAAGGATTTTGGTGGAGTTAGGGGTGCAGCCGCGCCACATTAAGGGCGCAGCTGTGCCACTGAAGCAAGGGGGAGGCACAGCCATGCCTTCTAGGGGAAGAGGGGTGCCCTAGTGACTGTTGGTTCTCCTCTTTTAGCTCGTTTTGACTTTAATTTGCACCATTTGAGCACCAAACTCATATTTTCTCACTTCCTACAATAAAACACAAAATAAACCTCAAAATGAGGTCGAGTACTTGAGGATTTCACAAAAACACAAGCTTAAAAAAACTAAAAACATGTGCACAAAATGTACATTAATAGGGATCTCAAGGAAAATGAAGAAAGAAATAATTACTTTCCTCGAATAGTTCTAGTAAAAATGGTCGGCGATGGTGGAGAAAATCCAAACCACCAAGTTATTGCAGAAGAAGAAATACAGTATTGGCTGGCTAAAGAAGAAACTAAGGTTCCAAATCCAGTACTAGCACATCCCATTACAATGAATGAATACTTGGGGGGAAAATCCCTATTTAGAAATTATATATCTTAATAAGAAGAAGATCCTAGTGACCCAAAGGAAGGTCCTAATGAAGAAGTAGGAAATAATGATAGAGAATATTACGTAGATTTGATTGTGATGGATATGCAAGATTTTGATGTTATCTTGGGGATGGATTTGTTATTAAAGTACAATGCTACAATTTATTATCATGAAAAGAAAGTAATATTCAGACCAATGAGAAAAGATAAGTTTGAGTTGACAAGTGACCCTAGGAAAGCTAGGACACCACTAATCTACGCTTTGAAAGCAGAGAAACTATTGAGGTTTAGTTGTACTAGTCATTTGGCAAGTTGATAGATGTCATTTTTATAATTATTTTGGGTTGATATTTGTGTCATTTTTCTTAATTTCTTAATATTTTAGTCTAATTTTGTTTATTTTTGTATTTTTAGGTATTTTAGGAGTAAAAGACGACAAAAAAAGCGAAATTATAGTAAAAACAGGACAAGAAGGCAGAACTAGGCGGACAGAAGCCTGGTGCTGTGATGCATGACCCTGTGTGCCACGGCGCCAAATTGCTGATAAGGAAAAATAAAAAGAGGCAGAAACTAAGCACCTCATAGCTGATTTCCATGAATCGCGGCGCTAGACTTCTGTACACTTTGCGTTTTGATGATTTTTACACTTTTCAGACTTCTAACTTATCCGATTAATTACGAGTATGCCAATGAAGAGTCATAGCCTACAAAAGGCCCATCTTAGGTCAGATTTTGGGGGCTAGCAAGTGAGAACTAGAGAGAAAATCAGCCAGTAACCCTAGAGAGCCTAGAGTGAAGAGGGAGAGAAGGAGATCAAAGTGCTATAAGATCTGGGAGGCTGTCACTCAGAATCTTGTTGTGGGTTTGTTAAACACCACGGGATTGCAAGTGCACAATACCGGTAACAAGTAATAAAATAATGAGATGAGTATCGTCCCATAGAGATTGATACTACTTCTATGCTAATTACTAAAATTGTAATGATTCTAAAACTATCCAAACAAGCAATAATTAAGATAATTATGTAAGCAAAGGAATTAAAATAACACATAGATGAAGCAAATGAAATAGGTTCAAATTCAATAGAAAACTAAGCCTAGAATTGCTAGCTACCCAACCCCTTCTATTATGTCATTTAGCTCTCGTTCCCTCTAATTACTTTAACTAAAATTATTGTTAATAGGATGTGCTAATGTATATCCAAGCTTCTTTCATTGTCAAGTATGTATTTCCGCTCAACCCAACCCACTGTATTCCTATGAGGGTCAATCTTGAATGAAATCATTAAGAGAAAACATTCAAAGTGGCTACACACACTAACTAGTTATATTCCTACCCTAATTAGATTTCTATCTATGGCTAAACACACAACTTAGTTTCCACTCCATCATGTGTTTCCAAAAATCAAACTAGCTATTAGCGAAGTAACTAGAAGCATTAAACACAAGATAGAGAAATCTATCAATCTAGACAATTAGATGTAGAATAGAGAGGTTCAACCACACAATATTATGAGGTTGTTTCACATAGCAACTATAGTTAAAAGAGATTTAGCTCATGATAGAAATAAAGAAAGCAATCAAATCCATATTTAAATCCATTGGCAAATAAGAACAATCGAGAAAGGAGAAGACTTGAGAATGAAACTAGTTATTGATTGATTCTCCTCCAAAGTTAAGAGTTGAAATCCTCCTATAGTTGATACCAATAGCTTAAATGGATTGCTCTCTCTTAGGAGCACTATGAATAATCTCTCTCAAAACTAGGAATAAGAATGAAGATTATGATATTTTTTTAGTATTTTCTCTCTAAGAAATTCTCCCTGGTGTTCTATGACTAAAGAGGAAAAGAACAAGGTGATGAAAGCTGAATCCCCCTTGAAAAGTGTGCCTCCACCCCTAAAATAGGGTTTTCTTCAAGTTGGCTCCTATACAGATAAGTTTAGGTCAAATTTGGGCCCTCGTATCATCAAAAAATGCAATCTTGGCCATCAAAATTTGCTTCTAGAAGTGTCCAGGACACATCCGCGCCTCGGAAGTGCAAAAATTGGTGTAGGCCATGCCTCTGGGCTGCAAGGGAGGCGCCCCCGCGCTTCCTTGGGGCACAGCTGCTCCTGGGGCTTTTTCCTAGGGCGTGGCTACACCTCCTAGGGAGCACGGCTATGCCTCCTAGGGGCTTCGAAGCTCCGATTTTCACTTCTTTGTCTCCTTCTTGCACCACTTTCGACAAATGACGTTCTAATTTA
The DNA here is from genome assembly GCA_002914845.1 of Trema orientale. Lineage (NCBI taxonomy): Eukaryota > Viridiplantae > Streptophyta > Magnoliopsida > Rosales > Cannabaceae > Trema > Trema orientale. The sequence goes on along the minus strand of JXTC01000609.1, from coordinate 21,947 downwards.
ATTTTCCTGGATTTCTACATTAGAACACCAATCAAACATTAGTCTAAGTAAAATTAAACTAAAACAACAATAAACCTAGCAAAAACAAGTATAAATTAGCTTAGGATAACGCCATTTTTAAGGTGTTATCACCCCACTAAAACTAAGATTTTGCTTGTACTCGAGCAAAAGAAAAAAGAAATTTAAACAAAAAGAAATGACACAAAACAAGAGGTCAATTTGTACTCGAATGGTGATTTCCCAAGGATTTCCTCACAGATCAAACAAAGCACGTAAGTTATAGAAAAGTGTAAATATTGGCTAAGTATTGAGAATAATTCAAGAGCATGTCCCACTCCACATTAGATTCTTGTGTGTGTGTGTGTGTGAATGCTTTTTCACTTGTCATTGTGTAAAATTCAGATAAGATTATGCAAACATGAATTAAGCATATAATCTTTGAAATATGTCTCAAGTGCCATAGGTTTTCTTTCAAAATCCATCTCCACTAAAGCAGATTAACATAACACCAAGGATCAAAAAGTCTTTATCAGGATTGTAATGTGGGCTTAGGTGGGAGTAGGATACTTTGCATAAAAGTACGCTTAATCCATCCTTAAGTACACATTAACCCAGGATCTTGTTTTGAGCTACACTTTCACACTATACAATCTCACCAACTTTTTTGTTTCAAGTAATGCATCACTTTTTTATTTGACCTTTTTTCTTTGATCTACTTTGATCAAACACATCATTGATACTTATTTTCTTTGATATGCAACCCTGAACTTGTTTTTTTCCTTTCATGAACAAGGGTGCACTTTTTTTTTTATAGTAATAACTTTAACTTTTTTTTTAGAATGAAACTACTTAAATAAACATAAAAGTTTTTAGCATAAACAAAACTTTTAAACATCTCAACTCCACCCTTCCACCCCAAATGTAGCATAGCTCAAAATATCAAATTAATACAATCAACATGCTAGAGAGTCAAAGGTTGAAAGATAATATTTTAAGCTATGTTAGTGTGTATGGTTGACAAATAAAGGGATTATTAGGCTCAAAGTGGGTGTACTATGGACAAGATGTATCAAGGTTGGCTTGAAAGGCTCAGTCGTTCCAAACAATGTCTAAATCCTCTCCTTGGTGATACGCAATATAGGATTTCACCTCAATAGATTATCAAGCAAATTCTAGCACTTGTGAGATTATCTAAATAGCACATTCACATAAGCATTCTCTAGATTTATACACAATTCAAAGTTCAAGGCATTGTGATCAATTTATGGAATCTTCATAATCAAAATGAGGCTAACACAATAATTATTTACAAGACTAAGCCGATGTAAATATTTTTCCACAAATTATGTCAAATTCAATCAAGATAATCATCATCGGACCATAGGAAATTACCAAGAAAGCACAAAAATACCTCAAACACAAATAAGTACACCAACATAAACACAAAAACAAAAACATGCACTAACCAAATTCACAAACACACATGCATCACACAATGAACAAACGATCCAACAAGATTTAACTCTCCCTTAAATTGATCATGCTAAATATATGCAAATTAAAGAAGAAAAGAAGAGTTTAGAGATACTCCTCTCAATGGCTTAAAGCCATGAAACTTGATATCTTGGGATTGTATTAGACCTCCCGGATTGCTCAAAACATGAACACGACAATTAGGACTTGGGTTGTCTCCTAAGAAGCGCTTGTTTAACGTTGTTAGCTTGACATCTTCCTTCTTCACAATGGGGAGGACAAGGTAATAAAAGTGCTTTGACGGTCAATTTCACCTCTCCAATAGTGCTTTGCGTCTTTGCCCATTCACCTTGAATGTTCTCTT
>JXTC01000609.1:0-15538 GCA_002914845.1 Trema orientale | reverse complement strand
CCACTCCTCATAGAGTGATTCCAAATCATATTGCACAAATGAGGTAATGTCATTCCTCATCCTCGTCGTCTTCAACGGTAGGAAGAATTTGGCAAGGAACTTTTAGGCAAGGTCTTCCCACGTAGTAATGGAACCCAATAGTAGAGTACTTAACCAATTTTTTGCCTTATCCCGAAGTAAGAAAGGAAAGAGCCTTAGAAGAATGGCATTATCACTAACTCCATTGTGCTTGAATGTTTCATATATCTCTAAAAAGTTTGCAATGTGGGAGTTAGGATCATCATGGGGTGAACCTCCAATTGAACCGAGATTCAGATCATTTGGATGATTGCTGGCTTGATTTCAAAATTGTTAGCTTGCACAATCGGTCTTCGATTACTAGAGTGGACAACATCCACTAATGGCACGACATAATCTCTCAATGCCCTCGGTTCTCCCCCATTTGGTTGCTCTCCAATGTTTTGCCCTTGCTCGGCCATGTTAGCACCACTAGAGGAAGCCTAAACCCTCTCTTTACAAAGTCTTATAAGAATTCTTTCAATTTCCGAATCAAGAGGTATAAGTTCCAAGCTTTATGATCTATACATGTAAAAGTAAAAGGGCACCTAAAAACAAAAATAAAAAGTTTAAACTAAAATTAGAATCACTTGGTATTAATATTAGCAAATATATAGCGTCACAATCCTCAGAAACGACACCAAAAACTTGTGGGTTTGTTAAACACCACGGGATTGCAAGTGCACAATACCAGTAACAAGTAATAAAATGATGAGATGAGTATTATCCCACTGAGATTGCTACTACTTCTATGCTAATTACTAAAATTGTAATGTTTCTAAAATTATCGAAACAAGCAATAATCAAGACAATTATGTAAGCAAAGGAATTAAAATAACAAATAGATAAAGCAAATGAAATAGGTTCAAATTCAATAGAAAACTAAGCCTAAAATTACTAGCTACCCAACCTCTTCTATTATGTCACTTAGCTCACTTTCCCTCCAATTAATATAAGTAAATTATTGTTAACTGGATGTGCCAATGTATATGCAAGCTTCTTCTTGCTCAACCCAACCCACTATATTCTGATGTGGGTCAATCTTGAATGAAATCATTAGGAATAAACTTCCAAAATGGCTACACACACTAATTAGGTATATTCCTATCCTAATTAGATGTATGTTTCTCTGTCTATGGCTAAACACACAACTTAGTTTCCACTCCATCATCTGTTTCCAAAAATCAAATTAGCTATTGGCCAAGTAACTAGAAGTATTAAGCACAAGATAGAGAAACCAAGCAATCTAGACAATTAGATGTAGAAAAGAAGGAATTAACTACAGAATATTATGAGGCTGGTTCACATAGCAATTCTACTTAACAGAGATTTAGCTCATGATAAAAATAAAGAAAGCAATCAAATCCATATTTAAATCCACTGGCAAATAAGAACGATTAAGAAAGGAGAAGAGTTGAGATTGAATTTAGTTGTTGACTGATGCTCCTCTAAAGTTGAGAGTTGAAATCCTCCAATAGTTGATACAAATAGCTCAAATGGATTGCTCTCTATTAAGACAAGTATAAATAAACTCTCTCAAAACTAGGAATAAAAATGAAGATTACAATGGGGTTGTTTGGTTCACCAATTTCATTTCATTGGAATAGAAAATCCATTTGAATGGGTGTTTATTTCAACAACTCCAGTTTTTCCATTCAAACGATCTTTTAGAATGTGTATTTGTTTCAATAATTCAGTTTTTTTATTCAAATGGTCCATTAGAAAAATCAACCATTGGAATGGTTTTTTGTATCTTGGATGAGAATAGAGGGGGGGAGGTGTTTTTTGAATGGTCCATTCCAATACTCCCATTCTAATTACAATTCATTCTACTATTTTTCTATTTAAATATCTCCCATTCCAATTATAACGCATTCCACAATTTCCATTCAAATACAATTATTCAAATAGGTGAACCAAACAGCCCCAATATTTTTTTGGTATTTTCTTTCCAAGAAATTCTCCTTGGTGTTTTGTGATTAAAGAGGAAAAGAACAAGGTGATGAAAGCAGAATCTCCCCTGAAAAGTGTGCCTTCACCCCTTAAAATAGGGGTTTCTCCGAGTTGGCACTTGCACACATAAGGTTAGGTCAATTTAAGACTTTTAGATCGTAAAAAAATGTAATCTTGGCTATTAAAATTGGCTTCTAGGCATGTCCAGGGCGCAACTACACCTAGAAAGTGCAAAAATTGGTACAGGTCGTTCCCCTGGGTAGCAAGGGAGGCACCCCCGCACCTCCTCGGGATGTGGCTGTGCCTAGCAGTGCGGCTACGCCTCCTATAGGCTCCGAAACTCCGGTTTTCACATCTTTTTCTTGTTTTTGAACCACTTCGAACCTAATGACGTCCGAATTCAATTTTTCTTGATTTCCTACATTGGAACATCAATTAAACATCGGTCAAAACTAAAATTAAACTAAAACAACAAGAAACATAGCAAAAACAAGTTTAAGTTAGCTTAAGATAATGCCATTTTTATGGAGTTATCAAATTCTGGCCGTCTTAAGTATTCTAGTTTCTCTTTCCCTTTGTTTTTTATTCAGTTTTAGCATGTGTTTTGATTCTAAGACCATGATAGGCTAGGTTTTCGTTTTACAAAGAGTTTATTTGAAACCCTAGCCATGTAATTGACTCTAATACTTTGTGATTTCATAAATTGTTGTTCAATCTATTGAAGTTTTTCACATTTTCATATAGTTTAATGATTATTATACTTTATGTTTATTATTTCGGTGGCCAACTAAATAATTTACGATGATTATAAGATGCTAGAATTGAGTTTGAGAGTTTACTAAGCTTAATTTCTATGTAGCTGTTCATGATTGATTGAACTTGTTTGAATAGATTAATTATGACGGAAAATATGGCATATGTTAGGATGATCTATATTTGTTGACTTTTAGGTCTAGATTGACTTAATTCTCAATATTTAATGCTTCTATTAAATTGTGTATTTGTAGTGCCCAAAATTCTCACAAGTGCATCGTGCCAATGATAAACATCTTTGCATCTAATTTTCATAGCTTCATAATTAGTTAAATTCTAAATTAAGTGCTTATTGATACGAGTCAAATTCTTAATTGATTAATGATAAGTCTGAGCTTTTTGTGCAGTGGAAGGTCAATTTCAAATCTAAGAGGAATAGATGTGCTTATGGTCAAAGATTTAGTCCTATATTAGTTGACGAATTTATTTAATCACTTTTTTTTTTTAATATGTGAAATTAAGTCCTTACATATATATGAATTTATCTAATTACTTATTTATAGAGATACCACTCATCCATTACATGATTTCTTACACGTATCTTAGCTTAGGGACATATATATAGGTGTGCATGTGATATATAAAACATAATTGGCAGTCACATACATGCATACTCATTTTATGCCTCCACTAACCGACTTAAACTTTTTTTTACTATCTCATAAATAATTAACTATTATTAGTAGTTTTAAGTTATACTCTGCTTTTTCCACTGACTCAACTTTATCAATTAACTAGAAAGTTCTTTGATCAAACCACAAGAACGAAACTTAGCTATTTGCTCTTCACAACTAAATTTCATTCCGTATCATTTCTTGCTTGTGACCAGAGCATCTATACTTTCTTGAAATAAATTGATTCTTCCTACAAGGTGAGTGGTTATCTACTATGCTTTCTCTTAATTGTGCACTTATATATATATGTATAGATTTATAGATATGGATCATAGAATCAACACCTATGATTGAAATCATTTTATTACCCAAGATATATGAGGTTTGCCAAGTATAGAATAGAAGAGACTTCTAATAGAGTAATAAAATTTTTGAGTTAAAGTGCTGATTCATATGTATTTTTACTATTCCAATTCTCCCTAGTTAGATGTATTTGTACATAAATCTGAATTGGGATACGAAATCTTAGAAATAAGGTTGATTAGTTTTGGATTATTTATAATCTCTGTTTAATACAGCAGGTTATATATATATATATATATATTAGTATAAACTTGTTGATTGTGGCATAAACTTTTGGGAAAGAAAATGAAAGGAAAACATGTTATATACGTTCATGGACTTTATACTTCTCGTGTGTTAATAATGGTGTTTTACTATGTAATAGACTAGTTATTCTTTAATTATTAGACTTAATGATTATGACCAAAATTCTAATATGGATACTTCTCTTTGACATGTCTAATCTGACTTCGGAGATTTTGTTCTTATTTTGCTTGTTGTTCATATATCTTGTGTTTCTTGATACAAACTAGCAGAAAGATTTCTTGATTATTATGGGTCTGCAGCCTAAGTTCTTAGAGAGATCCCTAATTATTAATGGAGATGATAAGTTTTATTCCTATTCTGAATGCTATGGAACATGTTTATCAGGATATTTATATATTTATAAATAGAAAAACGAATATTACTATTTTCTTCTCTTTGTCATAATAAGAATATGCTACTATTGGTTGATTTAATTTATTATACGATGATTGTACTATGTTTTCTTGAGGAGATGTACTTAAAAATGGAACTACAATACCATGATCAGTCCTTTAAGCACATCAAGCTTCCTTAAGAGAAGAAATCTGTCTTTCACCTTATTTTATGTTCTAAAGACTTGTGGTAAGTAGAAATTCCACTCTAGCATCACAAGAACATATGTATATGATTGTATATATTAAAGGTGATATATATGTGTGTATATTATTTTCATGAGGCATGTCATATTTTTATGCACAAAATAATTATTTCCATGTTATGGTTTCTACAAAGAATTTTGTACCTTAAATTGTTTAAGTTTAAAGAAGGGTGTGGTTTTTATCTTGCAGATCTAGTAGGTAAATGTTGTGAAATCCCTTGAGAATAAACCCAAGACAGGGTAAACTAAACAAGAGGGAGGTAAAATCCCTTGAGGTTAATTCCAAGACAGGGTAAACTTCAAATGATATTTATTAAGAGGATGCCTGCTATGTCGCTGAGTTAAGAACTATACGAAGGATGGGGCCCAAATATGATTAAAATATTTATGTTTTCTAAGGAAAAGTTTTATGCAGAAATAGTTCATAAGCATACATGGATTTTCATTTACTAGGTCATTGCTCATTTAGTTCTTGTGATGTAGATGATCAGAACCAGGAGTAATGTTGGCTGAGCTGTTTCCACTCTAATGCTGTTCATATGCCAATTTTGAACTGAAAAAAGACTTTTTTGAGAACCTTGTACATATTTTTATTACGTATATGTATATATTGATCCTGTGGGAGTTGTGAACGGTGTTGGAACTGTGTTTTATATTATACATAGTATATATTGCTGCATTGTAAAATAAGGGTATCACTGATATTTTCGGAACCAAACATGAAAGTTTAAATTTATCCGATAGTTTCTATTTTCTTTAAGGTTAATGAATATGAGTTGGCACTGTTTAGCTTTCCTATGTATAAGTAAGTGTATTTATACATAGTATAGCTAGTGGGTGTTATAGTTATGGTATCAGAGCAGAGGTTAAAATATTTCTATAGACAACCAGGAAAAGGCATATGAACGTGTATTGAAATGGCGACTCAGTCAATTGATATATTTATTTGTTTACGTGTTTAAATTTCTTATTTGTGCATAAATAATTGTTGCATATGTCTGTTATTGGCTGGTGATAAAATAAATTATTAAAAATGGCACTACATAGGATTAATGGCTCCAAAAAAGAAGGCTAGAACTCAACCTGAAGAAGAAAGACCTCAAGAAGCACAGAGCCCCGATTAGAGCAAGATTTGTCTATGAGAGATTCAAGAAACAACATCCTATAGATTTTGTGGGTGGAGCTGATTCATATATAGTAGAGGAATGGATAAAATCCTTGGAAGTCATCTTTGAGTATATGAGGCTCAATGATGAGGACAGAGTGTTATATGCTATTTATATACTGAAAATGGGAGCTCGTAACTGGTGGGAGACTATTGGAGTGACGCTAGTTGCCCAAAATCGGACGTGGGATACATTTAAAGAGCTATTCTACCAGAAATACTTCAATGACACTGCAAAGGCAGTAAAGGTTGAGGAGTTCCTTCATCTATGACAAGGAAATAAACCTGTAGGAGAATACATTAGAAAATATGAGGAATTATCTCGGTTTGTCCCATGGATAAGAAATGATAACAAGGAGAAAGTTGAGTACTTCTTGAGGGGTTTGAGGGGAGATATTTCAAGAGATATAATTGTAGCGAGGGTTACAGAGTTTAATGAGGTAATAGACATGGCTCTCAAGGAAGAACAAGCTCAGCTTAAGATATTAAATGAAAAGAAAGCAGCTTGTATGGCAAGAGGTGGACAATGGAGACAGGGGGATCAGAAGAAAAATGAACAAAAATCAGGAAATTCAAAGCGATCTAAAATAGAGCAAGGTACTATCTCAACTAGACCCACTTGTACTGAATGTGAAAAGTCTCATGCTGGAGAATGTTTCAAAGGTACTAACCAGTATTTCAAGTGCCACAAGATGGGTCATTATTCTAAAGATTGCCCCACACTTCAACAGGGAGACCAAAAGAAAGTCCAGGGGCGAGTGTATACTATGAATGGAGAATAGGCAACATATGATCCATCGGTTGTAGAAGGTAAAATCTTAATTTCTAGTATTCTTGCTAATGCATTGATAGATTCTGGTACAACACATTCATTTATATCTAATGCATCTGTGAGAAAATTGGCTAAAACGCCTAAGTGCTTAGAAGTGAATTACAATATAACAATTCCATCAGGGGATGATATCATTTCAAATCAGATTCTAAGGGCATGCCATGTTTCTATTGATGGAAAAAGTTTACATGCTGATTTTATCGTATTGAATATACAAGATTTTGACGTGATATTAGCTATGGATTAGTTGACAAAGTATCATGCTATTATTGATTGTAATCAAAAGCAAGTTAAGTTTCAGCCACTAGGGGAGGGACAATTTGTGTTCAATGGTATTCCAAGAGAAAGAAAGCTACAAGTGATTTCTTCTATGAAAGCTATGAGAATGTTAAATAAAGGTTGTATTGGGTAATTGGCCAGTGTGGTTGATACTATAGTAGAACAAAAGCTAAAGCCTGAAGATGTTTCTATGTTTCAAGAATTTCTAGAGATATTCCCAGAAGACTTACCAGGGTTGCCTTCGGATAGAGAAATTGAGTTTGTGATAGATCTTTTACCGAGGACAGCTCCTATTTCGAAAGCATCGTATAGAATGGCCCCAGCTGAACTATATGAATTGAAGGTGTAGTTACAAGATTTGTTAGACTAGGGATTTATACGCCTTAGTTATTCACCTTGGGGTGCTCTAGTATTGTTTGTGAAAAAGAAAGATGGTACTATGAGGCTATGCATAGATTACAGGGAACTAAACAAAGTAACTATCAAGAGTAAATATCCATTACCAAGAATTGATGATCTGTTCGATCAACTATAGGGAGCCTTGGTATTTAATAAGATTGACTTGAGATCAGGATACCACCAGTTGAAGATTAAGGAAGGGAATGTACAGAAAACGGCCTTTCAAACTAGGTATAGTCATTATGAGTTCCTAGTAATGCCTTTCGAATTAACAAATGCACCAGCCGCTTTTATGGATCTAATGAATAGGGTTTTCAAAGAGTTCCTTGATAAGTTTATTATCAGTTTTATTGATGATATTTTGATATATTCAAAGTCGCATGAGGAACATAAAGACCACTTAAGGCCTGTTTTACAGTTTTTGAAGGAAAAGAAACTATACGCCAAATTCAAGAAGTATGAATTTTGGTTGGAACAAGTTACATTCCTAGGGCATGTTGTATCTAAGGATGGAATTTTGGTTGATCCAGGTAAAGTGTAAGCAGTAAATAACTGGCCTAGATCAACTAATGTGTCAGAAGTTAGAAGCTTCTTAGGATTGGCTGGTTACTATCGAAGATTCGTTGAAGTATTTTCAAGAATAACTACTCCATTGATAATGTCAACAAGGAAGAATGCTAAATTTCAATGGTCAGACATTTGTTAGGATAGTTTTCAAACCTTAAAGCAAAAGTTGATTACAGCTCCTGTGCTTACTATACCATCAAGATCTGGAGGATTTGTTGTATACAGTGATGCCTCTAAAAATGTTTTGAGTTGTGTGCTGATGCAGATTGGAAAGGTAATAGCTTATGCATCTCGACAGCTTAAGGAATATGAAAGGAAATGTTCGACACGTGATTTAGAGCTTGCAGCTGTTGTCTTTGCACTAAAGATTTAGAGACATTACTTATATGGAGAGAAGTATGAAATATATACAGACTATAAAAGTCTCAAATACTTTCTCACTCAAAAAGAGTTGAATATGAGACAGCAGATATGGTTAGAACTAGTGAGAGACTACGACTATATAATCAGTTATCATCCTGGCAAGACGAATATGGTAGCTGATGCTTTGAGCAGAAAGTCTATTGTTACAGTTTTAGATGAGCAGAAACCAATTTTAAGAGATCCGCAAAGAATAGAAAGAGAGATCATTCCTATTAGAGATGTAACAGCTAAGTTATCTGCACTTGTGTTATAACCAACACTTATAGAAAGAATCAGACAAGGCCAACAAGAAGATATTTATTTGATTCAGTAAAAGAAAGAAGTGGAGGAAGGAAAAAGAACAGAATTTTTGATTTCAAATTATGGAATTTTAAAATTCGGAGGAAGATTATGTGTACCTGACAAGGATGAGATTAAGAAAGACATATTAATAAAGGCTCAACGCACTCCTTATTTTATTTATCCAGGAAGAACTAAAATGTACGAAGACTTGAAGTAACATTATTGGTAGCCTAATATGAAGAAGAACATAGCAAAATTTGTAGCTTAGTGCTTGACTGTCAACAGATCAAAGGTGAACATCAACGACCAGCTAGATTGCTAGAACCTTTACCGATTCCAGAATGGAAATGGGATAAGATTACAATGGACTTTGTTCTTAGTTTGCCTAGAGTACAACGAGGGTTTAATTCTATATGGGTAGTTATGGATCGAATAACAAAGTCAGCTCATTTTCTTCCAGTTAAGTCAACATATACTATGGATCAGTACGCTCGATTGTATATACAGGGAAATTGTTAAACTTCATGGGGTACCTGTATCTATTATTTCTGACAGAGATCCTAAGTTCACTTGTATTTTCTGGAAAATTCTACATACTGCTTTGGGAACTAAGTTAGCCTTTAGCACAGAAAATCATCCACAGACCGATGGATAATCGGAAAGGGTAATTCAGATCTTAGAGGATTTACTTTGAGCTTGTGTGCTGGACTTTCAAGGAAGCTAGGATAAGTACCTAGCTCTGGTGGAGTTTACCTACAATAACAGCTATCAAGCAACGATTGAAATGGCTCCTTACCAAGCTTTATATAGAAGAAAATGTAGGTCTCCTGTCCATTAGGATGAAGTTGGAGAAAGAAAGCAATTAGGTCCAGAACTGGTTCAACAAACAACAGAGATGATCAAAAAGATTCGAGCAAGAATGAAGATCATTCAGGACAGACAATAGAAGTATGCAGATAAGAAAAGAAGAGATGTAGAATTCAGAGTTGGTGACATGTTTTCTTAAAAGTTTCCCCAATGAAAGTATAACACCCTCTATCTTAACTATATTACTACATAAGTCAAACTATGAAGTATTATTCTTTTATAAACCATAACTTTAGTTTTGTTAAAAAAAAAATGAGCCAATTTAAACTTTTCAAACTTTAAAACAAAAGAAGCTGCGTGGCATTACTTTCTGAAAGTGTCTTTATAAAATATATAACTAAAAGGTCCTTATCAGTTTATCTTGCCATCAGCAGTAATATTTTACAACACATCAAAATATCGAAATACAAAGAAAACATCGCTCACAAGTCAAGCTCGTCTACATCTGTATGATCATCACAACAAGAAAGCGTGCGAGCCAACTAGGAACTCTATACATCATAGGTCTCCTCGCCTGCATCAAAGGAACTAAATGAGCTAATGCTCAGTAAGTAAAGATCATGCATGCTCGTGAGCGTGTTTCATGCAAAAACTTTATTCAAATTCCCATTGTACTCTCTTTTTTTTATAACTTTTCTTTTTGATGCACTTTTCTTAGAAAATGTTCTTTATATCTTGAGTATACTACAAAGTCGCGGCAGTCGGTAGGTCATGCGCACTTATGCGGAAAGGAAACACATGGCCAATACAAATTATACCTACCCAATGTAGATCGACTAGGTAATGTACCTAATAAATCTTATAATACAATGTTCAGTCTCGGTAGTCTGTAAGCCATGCTCACCTACACAGGAAGGATATCTGTGCAAACTATACCTACCCAACGCAGACATACAAAATATATCTCGTAAAATAAGTACAATGGTACTACTTTAAATCTAATATGTGGAAAACTTCACTTATCATGCTTAAATGATTACGCCATGCTTATGTCTTTTATGAACTTACATCAACTATAGGAATAATACATATTAGTATAATACACATAAATATGTAGGAAAACATCTTGTATTTACTAGTGTCCTTGTGATGCAGTTAAAATAAATCTTTACTTACCTTGTGTCCAGTAGAAAAGATAGTGAAAAGGGTCAGTATCCTCTGTAGCAAGGTGTGTGGAAGACCTGATATGAATTTCATTTCTAAAATGATTAATACAACGTAAAATGCTTAAAAAAATCAACTATAAGACTGAAATCACAACTTTCACAAAACCAAGAAACTTAATTACAATATGACCCGAAAGTGTACAAGGGACATAAGGTATGTAATAGCCAATAATTAGCATTGAAAACTGATTAAAATTATCAAAATATGAATGATAGTTCCTTAGTACAAAAATGATCTAAAATGACACATAATTTAGTAAAAACTAGTCTATTTGCTTCTAAATGGTACGATTTGATTTTAAAATATTTGGACAGCACCTTCCCTATTTTTAGAATATTCTCACATCTTTTAAATCGTGGTTTAGACCTGCAACAAAATTGACAAGCCAATTCCCACATATACACATCAAAAAGAATCATTTAGAACAACCTAAGTGCACTTGAATTCCTTTCGGTCTAGACACAGTTTAAACCCACTTTTACACTTGTATAACATCACAACCAGCAATTAAATAGATCTAATATACATAAAAGGATCAATGTCTATTCCAAGTAAAGAAATCAAATTACAAGTGTAGACAACTTATTCCAACAATGAAAACACTTGAATCCACAAATAGCAAATTTTGGGGCTTTAAGTCTAACTTTAATCCTTCACTTAAATTCTATATTTCTCGTAATATAAAAGGTTTCCTAAGACTTTTATTCATCAAATAATAGCTTTGATTTAAGAGTTAAAGCAAAAGAAATAAATTACCAACTCTAAATTCTCCAAAAAGCTCACCTTGACTAATTTGAACTTTTGTTGAAGCTCTTGCCTTCTACTTCCACAAAACTGATTTATAAGGCTTAGAAATAAACTTTAGGACTCAAGAAGACCTGGAGAAACTCTTACTTAAGTTGCAGCAAGGGGAGAATTTCAATTAGAAAACAACACTAAAGAAGAAGAACTAGTAGACTCACCTTGACTAGTTTGAACTTATCTTGCTTTCTAGAGCTCCAACTTGAGTTCTAGCACTTGGAAACTCTTGGATATGTCTAAGGGGAGTTGAGAGAAGCCTAGATAGTGGCTAGAGTGGTTCAAGTCATAGCTAGAGAGAAAGAGGAAAGAAATGATAAGATTTGGTCTAAAATCAATACTTAATAGCTAAGAAAAGGCATAACTTAAATTCTAAGGGTTCCATGTGTCAAGCTTCGAATCACTCTTGGCTTACTCACCACGTGCTGGCCATTCCTATACACTCAAGTATAGACCAAAATGGTGAAGCCTAGCTTAGAAGGTGAAATATAGTCATACTTTGACCTATGATTCCATATGGCCAATCTTATTATAATCTAGTGGAACCTAGCCCCATAACCAATCATTAAACATAAAAATAAGTCAATTAGACTCCAATTAATAATGAAAATATAGTATCAATGCCTAATTAATAGAATGCACAAAAATAACATTACGCGATTAAGTTGAATCTAAGCTAGCTTAGTACAATAAAATGTAATTCAGTACAATGAATGCCACATCATGCTTACTTGGAACCAACATTTTGAAAAAGGCTAGAAATGAGTTCTACACATTAAATAAAAGCTATTTGACATGTTAAATGCACTGTGAATTTGGCTCCGAAAAGCGTAAAAAATGCATTTTACTGAAAAGTACCATTTCGCCAAATTAATAGCAAACATGATTATCATGCGTATGTATATTGTATTGTATTAATGAATATAATCTTTGTTCCTTTCACACATCAAGCTCTCTTTCTGAGGGTACTGAGCCTTTACACTGCATAGGAATACTTCGACCAATATTAGTACAATAATACATATCAAAAGTATTTAACAATAAGGAATGAGCAATTTAATATAAAGTTGATACCAGTTACTTGATATATCTATTATGCAATACAAACATGTTTTGTCACATCTAGATTTTCACATAATTAACAGAGCCAATAATTGCATGATTGCATCGTATTTAAGATAATATTATGAATGCATATCATTTTGAGTATTTGTGTTGTTAACTAATATTTATTATCAGCTCTTATAACCTAAGTAACTTTGCAGTGAAATGCTCAAGACATACTTATTGGTGTGAGATTGACGTGTAGTAACTTGACATGATAATATTATAGAGTTACTTATTTTCACATATAATTATTACTTAATTTGGGCTTGTGTATAGGAGATTATCATTTTGTGAGTAATACCTTTCTCTCTGAAGTAAATAGAATAATAATTTTGTCCCCACGTAATAATTCATAAGAATTTTAATTTAAATGTAAATTATTGACTTAAGTGGCACAATGTAAATTTAATTTCTAGTTCATATGTACACACATCTATTTGTAGTTTATGTGTTATCATGGTGATATCATATATGTTATTTTGGTTAGACTCTATTTTTTTAGGTAGGTTATTGGTTTTATTTTAAAAATAATAGTAATAATAATAATAAAAATAAAACAAAAGAAAGAGCCGACTTACCATATCGGCAAGTTTTGTTTAAACTTCAGCTAGTATGTATTTAAGATATTGTTTGGACTTTATTTTCCCTATACAGATCATTAACCTCTTGTTCACCCTTTGTCGTAAAAAATTTTCTCCTTCCTCTCGAATACACCAAAGTTAGTTACACTTATTACTCTGCTCTCCTCAGTTGTGTCCGAGAAAAAGGAGTATAGAAAGTCGATAATATTCATTCTTGAGCTTCTCCGTTTTTAGTTGTCTATATATATGAGGCATGGAGTTATGCTTTTTGTATTAGGAATCACTACACGTGAAGGTGGTGTCAAATCAAAGTACATAGGTATGTGTAGTATTGATGCTGTTTATAACTTAATTGATTGTGTTGTTTTACCTTTTTCATGCTATTGAATTAAATATGATTTGTTTTATCCTTATGTTTGATTATACACCAGACTTGAGCCCATAAGTCGTTGGAGGACTTAGCTATTTTATATACATATATATAAATCTACAAATGAAGATTGTCAGGAGAGTGCATTCTAGCATGGTTAAAGTAGTGAATCCTTTGTTTAAGATGCTTAGCTTTTGTTTTTTTTTATTTTTTTTTATGTAACCAGTGTAGATAAATTAAATTCTCTAGTTATACTATTATTTTACTAGTAGCTCGTACTTTTATAGAGAATTTGATTAAGAATCATAGTTTGGTATTTACAAAATTGTAGTCTAATAGTGGTGACTTGATTTTTAAAATATCTCTTGACTATTATAGATATATGTATATGAACTTATTCTTGGTTGTTTAATCATGAGAAACAAATTGTTCTTTTAGAGTACATAGTGGATAATTCCTCTACTAGATATAGGAAAGATTCTATTTATCAAAAAAAAAAAAACAACAAGCTGATGAGAGAAGTTTGAGCATGTCTAATTGAATGATACTTTCTAAGTCCTTTTAATTGGCAATTTTGTTTAGGAAAAGCTTACTTGTTTGGTAATTTTAATTCTCCTGATTGAAAATATTTTAGCATGTACATTTTCATGTCAAATAAAAAATAAAAAATGGCATAACCTGCTTAGTGATCAAAGAATCTGCATATTGTTAAATATTAGGAACACGTCAATAATACCTTGAGCAAAGGGCATTTTATGAGCAAAGACTTGGAAAGCTTGGAAGTGAGGTAAGTAAAGTACTCAACTACAACACAAGAATTATGTGCTATGTGAGTGTCTATTATGTTTCTATGCTTTACATTTATTCCAGTTATGAGCATAACCATTGGTATTTCGATTTCAGCATACATGCTTAGCATTCTTAGTATGACATTATCATGTACACCATCTGACCATACATGTTTTATGAAAATTTAAGAGAGATAATAAGTTTCTAAAATGCCTTAGTATTATTGTGTAAGGCTACATTAATTATCACAAAAAAGTTGAGATCAGAAAACTTTCAGAAGGTTTTGTATCACTGTTACGGAGAAGCGAGATAAATATTTATAGTTTCAGAGTGGCAGCCCTAGGAGAAGGGCAAGTTTGACAAGATTAGTCAGAAGGTTTGCCACAATATTTCTTCTCCAAGTTATATAATAGACTGCACTACATTCTCGAGCTGCCTTATCTCTTGAGCTCGACGGGGTAATGATGGAGTAAGATTAGTAACGAACCCCACTGTGGTAAGAGCCGGAAGGAGGAGAACTGAAACATCCTCCGATCCCACACACGTATGTAATGATACTTGTATAAATATTTAGTGAGATCGGGAGACGCTACTCGACTTAGAACTGATAAAATAGTGAAAATTTAACACTTTTTAAACTTCCTGAAAGAAAGAAAAGAAATTCCACTCATAATTATACATAGTCTAATTTATACGTATATACATACTCACGAAGTGGACCTCTCATAATATATACAGATAAAATAGATTCAAAATTCTCTCTCAGAAAACCATAGCGTCAAAATACTCATATACACAAGCTGTGGTCAGAAAGTCGGCGCTCCTCCTCCAAACTCACTTATCATCAGTACCCTCTGCAACGTAAGAATATTTATGAGTATAAAACTTAGTAAGTAACGTATGCAAATGCAGAGTGCACATGACAGAGAATAGATAATCATATGATTGGGATTCCTGTGTATATTGTATTGCCTGACAAGACCGCGAATTGCATACTGAGCCACTCAGAGAACGTATAATATATCATGAGCTATATGGAGGTCTCGAGCCCTAGAAAATCCCCTCTGTGTACAGCAGAGGTCCACCCCATACCGCCATCAGAGTGTTCCCGAAGGAACCACAGTGTCCTTGAAGGGACCAGAGTGTTCCCGAAGGAACCAGAGTGTCCCCGAAGGAACCATATCATATATTTGGGCACTGGCCCGCCACACCCTATTCACCAATACTCG
>JXTC01000608.1:118412-147232 GCA_002914845.1 Trema orientale | reverse complement strand
ACAGCATTAAATGCAGAGGGGCAATCTACAACCAAGAATTGAGTCATTACTGTCGAAACTCGGGGGTAAGTTCCGACATTAACCATTAGCTCAATCATGCCCCTAGGCATTATACTATCTCCAGTAAATCCATAGAGTGGAGTGACAGTGGGTTTCAAATCACCATCACTCAACCCCATTTTCTTGAAGGCGTCATAGTATAAGATATCCACAGCACTTCCATTGTCGACTAATACTCGCCATAGCTGAGTGCTTCCACAATTGATCTTAATGACTAGAGCGTCATTATGCGGGTAATGGACTTCCCTTGCATCCTGTTCTGTGAAGGTAATATCCATATCAGGTACTCGCTGAAGCTTTTGTGGTCGCTGCTCTAAATGCATGACATTGGTCAGTGGCTGTTGTCGAGCTTCTCTTGCATACCTATCCTGCGCCCTCTTCGAATCTCCACCAACGTGCGGCCCTCCGAAAATAGTTCGCACTTCCCGTTGTACTTCAGGAGGTCGCTGCTGGTTTTCTTCTTTTCTTTCGTTGTTTTGCCGAGTGTACTGCCTTAGTCATTCTTCTTTAATCAACCTCTCGATCTCATCTTTCAGGGCGTAGCAGTTATTGGTATCATGTCCAATATCGTTGTGGTATCGACAAAACTTGTTAGGATCACGTTTCACTCTGTCCCGTTTAATCGGTTCCGGTTGACGATATCGTTCTTGTTGATTTGTGACCGCGTAAATGTGATCTATGGGTGCATTCAGCTCAGTATAGTTGTTAAATCTCATGGGAGCTCTGGGAACTTCTTGTTTCTTCGATTCAGGCTGCCTTTCAGTTGATTGCTCGCTTTTCCTCTTATTCTTTTTATTATTGTTGTTGCTGGTCGTGGTCCCATCTTTAGTTGAATCCTTCGCTCCTCCCTTCGTCTTGCGAAGATTCTCTCGTGAAGATTCTACTCGCAGATGTCGACCTACTCGTCGATAAAAATCTTTGAGTGTTCTGCACTCCCGTTCGAGCAATTCTTCCCAGAGTTTCGTTTCAGCTCGCACTCCTGCCATTAATAGAGTTAAAACTCCTCCTTCAGGCGGATTGTTGACTTTCGCTAGCTCAGAGGTGAAACGATTGAGATAGGACCGCAGGGTCTCCTCTGGACCTTGGCGGATGCTTGATAGACTGATTAACGGGACATTGAAACTTTTAGCAGCCTGAAACTGCCTCAAAAACGCAGTTTGAAGTTGTTGCCAAGAAGAGATTGAGCCCGGCTGTAGCCCTCGGAGCCACTTTTTTGCTGCTCCCGAGAGAGTTACAGCGAAGCATCTACATCTTGCAAGATCGTCAATTCGATGGAGCTCTATTAGATCGTTGAAGTGATCCATATGATCCTGTGGATCAGTTTTCCCATCAAACATGTTTATGGTGGGAAGTTTAAATCCAGCAGGAAGAGCTGCTGCTCGAACTTCCTCGTTGAATGGCGACTGACGATATCCATCTATGAGTTCATCATCCCAGCCAGCCATTGTTTCTAATGCGATCCTCAGATTGTGAACGTCAATGTTATGAGGAAGGGCGTTAGTTGGTGGCATGGGTGGTCTCTGATTGTTATCACGTTGAATAGCCGCAGGTTGGCCATGTTGGGTCTGCAGCGTCTTTTGTGTGGATTCGATTGTAATTGTGCGACGAGATCGGCTTTGGCTTTCATGATGCGACGTGGATTGTTCTCGACTACGTCGCTGTTCTAAGTGTTGTCGCAGGTCTGCCGGATCCTGCCTGGGTTCTCTGCTGATCCTCTCGAAGACGCTCCTCGATTGACGATTCTGCTCGTTGCTTTGATCCCGATTGACGTTTACTCTCCTGGAAGGTTGTCCCCGATTTTGATCAGTGCTTGAACTTCCAGTGCCAGATCCTTGTGGTAAGTCTGCGACCTTGCCTTTGCCTTTAGAAGTGCGATCCGCTTGATGCTTTTGTTGGGCTCTAGATTGATCGCGAGTTCCTTTCTCCCGGATCTGGATTCCTTTCTCCGGTTGTCGAGCAGGGTGATTTCTGGGACGTTCCTGCTGTGGCGGAGTGACCATCTGCCCTTCAGCGAGACGTTGCAGAGAATCATTGATTTGGCTGGTGATTTGTTGAAGGTTTGCAAGTGCGTCCTCCATCCGATCTTGTCTTTGATTGATGTTTTCCGGTGCTGTCTCGGCAGGTTGACCCTGAGAAGGATCGGCCTGAGCTGTAGTAGCGTTTTGAGATTGGTTTTGGCTAAATCCAGCGTTTCTGGTAGTATTTCTGGTGTTTGCCATTGTTGAAGAAACAAGAATGACAAATTCTTTGCTGGAATAGCCCTCCTTCTAGCGCCAATTGTTGACGGAGGTTTTGTCAACAATTAATTTAAAGATCGCAAGATGTGGCTTGTGTGTGAAAGAGATAATGAATCAAAGCAGATAAAAAGGACAAGGATTTTATAGTTGTTCAGCCCCAAAAAGGATAGGCCTACGTCCACTGTTCTTCACTATTTTCTGGAGAATTACAAGAGTTCCTCTTAGTCTCAGGGTGAGAACCAAGAGAGAATTATAGAATGTAATGGAGTGTTTTTGTGAAGAACTATCCTCCCTTACAATGAGACTAAGCCACCTTTATATAGATGAGGATGACTTAGAGTTTCCTATTTACATAAACGAGTAAGTGTATAATCAGAAATACAATTTTAGGTAAACATAGAATCGGGTAACATCTCCAATTAAGCAAAGGAATTACTCGATCTCCATTCTGAAAGCTTATTTCCTTTTCTATGTTGATTACCCTTTTGATAAAATTAAAACCGATTTCCTTTTTATACTGGTCGCATCTATCACATCTGGATGAGGTCGCATTTTAACTGAGAGAACACATATGCGACCTGACACACCCGACTGTTGACTTTCTTAGTGTTGACCAATTATGGATTTAAGATCGCATAACACCACCATTTTCCATAATCTGTGATGACAGGTCAACCACGAGTCATACAATGTGTGACACTCATTGAATTTATGCAATTTGAACTTGTGTACGAGTAAGATGTAATTAAAAGCATAAATGTATACATGAACCTAATTAAATCGACCTTTCCTATTCCAATAAATATCTATTACTAATGCCATTTTATGTATGTATATGGCCGCTTTTATAGATGAGTCATGACTGCTCGAATTCCAGATCGTATACAGTGAACTCTGTAATAATGCCTTAGGAGTGGCTTCGTTTGAATAATATATATAAAGACGTTATTAGATAATTTCTTCTTCATAATTACCATTTGCATTCGACACATATTGTCTTCTTTTACTATATTTTTTTATTTCTCAGAACATGAGTTCAACTGTTGGTCTTCCTTTGAAGGAAGAGCATGACGACTATAACAAGGAAATCTCTACTCTTCGTCAAGTTATAGCTGACTGTGAGTTCCACATATAGTTTTTTTTTTTTTTTTTTAAATGTAATTTTCTTTCTTCTTTGTTAGTTCGAGTTTTATTTTCTGTTATCATATATGACAAACGAAACAAGACCTATGCTAGCTTGTAAAAAGACCTTTATTTTTTTTTTTAAGTTGATTGAAAAAATTGATTTATTAATTAAAAAACTGATTTACTTTATATGGAATTGATCTATTTTATGTAGAATTGACAGACTTTACAGAAAATTGATTTACTAAAAAGTGGCTATTTATCAAAATAC
Organism: Trema orientale; assembly: GCA_002914845.1. Lineage (NCBI taxonomy): Eukaryota > Viridiplantae > Streptophyta > Magnoliopsida > Rosales > Cannabaceae > Trema > Trema orientale. The sequence goes on along the minus strand of JXTC01000608.1, from coordinate 143,539 downwards.
GATAATAAGAGATCAATCTGGCTAAAAAATCTATTTAATTATTTTTTAAAAAACGTTGGTTGGAAAAATTGATTTATTAATTTATTTATTTTATACAAAATTGATCAATTTTATATAAAATTGTTCTGTTTTACCTAATATGAATTTATTTTATAGAAAATAGATGTACTAAAAAGCGGCCATTTACAAAATAGAATAATAAAATGGCAATTTAGTTAAAAAGGCGTTTACTTATTTTTTTCAAGTTGATTGAAAAAATTGATATATTTTATTTAAAGTTGATTTTTTTATAGACAATTGATATACTAAAAAACGGTCATTTATCAAAATAGAATAATATACTTTATTGAAATTTGATCTAGTTTATAAAAAAAGAAAATTTGATATATTTTATAGAAAATAGATCTACGTATACGAAAAAGCGGCCAATTATATCAAAATAGATTAATAAAACGACAATTTGGTTCAAAAGGCATTTACTTATTTTTTTTAAAGTTGATGGAGAAAAGTGATTAATTTTATTTAAAATTGATTTATTTTATTGACAATTGATATACTTCATATAAAATTGATCTACTTTATAGAAAATTAAAATATTTTATAAAAAATTGATCTACTAAAAAATGGCCATTTATCGAAACAAAATAATAAAGCCCCTTAGTTATTTGCTTTTTAAATTTATTGAAAAAATCGGTTTATTTTTTAAAAACTGATTTACTTTGTAAAAAAATTGATTTATTTTATATAAATCTGATATGTTTTACACAAAATTGTTTTATTTTATAGTTTTATATTTCATATAAAATTGATCTACTTTATAGGAAATTGATTTATTTTATAGAAAATTGATCTACTAAAATGTAGACATTTATCAAAATAACATAATAAAATGACAATTTGGCTAAAACGGCCTTTATTTTTTTTAAGTTGATTGAAAAAATTGATTATTTTATGGACATTTGATATACTGCATATAAGGAGTGGATGAAGGAGTTCTTGAAAAGGTAATACTTCAAAATTAATACACTTACGAACTAGATAATGTCGTGAACAAGATTAACTAAATAAGAACATTAGGAATCCAACTCAAAATTTAATTTAAAATTACTAATCATGGCATATATAGAACCAGAAAAAGAAAAAAAATAAAACTGATTATAAAAATTTGTACGCAATAAATGCAAAATCAATGAAACCTTCGAATGCTTAGAAAAAATAATCTTCAACATGATCATAATAAGAAATGACAAAAATGAAAAAGATATCTATAAAATAGAAAATAAAAAAACATTTTACAGAGAGAAAAGAAGTTTCATCAACTTCTTAGTTATCTGTTTTGAAATGTGAGGAAGAGATAAGAATATAAATTATGGAGGAAAAATAGAAAAATCAATTGATTTTTGGGATAATCCCGAAACACTCCTCTATTTTAGCTAAATACTCCATATATTTTTCAAAATATGAATAAAGTATATCTTGTCTAACTTTTTTGGTCAAATTTGAACTGTAAAATATCTAAAATACTCTCACATATTTCTAGAACCTAATACCAAACATTTCCATATGTAATTAGGTTTTTTCTTAAAAAAAAAAGACAATGTTTCTTAGATTATGAAAATAACTTGATAATCATTATTTTGGCATTAATTTTTAAAATATTTTTTGTAATTAAAAAGATTTAAAAAATAAGTTGTTTGGATATCAATATCTAAGGGTATTAGTGTCCTGGCTATATACTAGGCCATATTCTCTTTTTGAGGAGCAATAGCCAGGACTTTCATGTCCTGGCTATTAGTGTACTAGCTATTGCTCCTTTTTCTTATAGTGCTTGTAGTGTACGAGTTCGTACAAAACAAGAGAAAAATGGTCAATTTTAGATAATAATGCAGATGTTTGATATCAAATTCGAGAAGCATACAAGCAAAAAGTCATTATTATATATTTTGGTATAAATTAAGCTAGTTTGAAACTCAGATTTTCATTTATAACTCACTGAAGTAAATTATAATAGCTTAAGGTTAAAAAAATAACCACACATTCCTTTCTGTATTAGCCCATTGCATTCACTACTACACTATATGAAATTCCTGTCAGTAGATCCATGTCGGTCCCGCCGTATGGTCAACATGGAAATAAATCTCGTCACTTGGTGTATGACGAGAAAAAATAAGCTATCTCGTCGGTTATTCGAGAAAATTTATTTATATCGTCGGCCCATAACCGACGAGATAAACTAATCTCGTCGGCCCATAACTGATGAGGAAAAAAGCCTATCTAATTAGGGCTTCAATCCTTGATTTCTCATTAAAAAAACAGTTGCCCATTGATGTTTATGGCTTTTTAGTTGATTTTATGACAAAGATATTGATATCTAGGTGTTATTTGGGGAAGCTTTTATTTGGGCAAAATTTTGGCTAAATAATGTCCAAATGTTTGATAGATTGGCATAATCTTCATTTAGAAGTTATTTTTTTGTTTATTTAGTTGTCAATCTTTTAGATAATGCATAGGTAATTTCTTTTTTGATAATTTTGGTTATAATTATATGTAGTAAGGAGGGGAAAAAAAGACTTGAGACCAAATTAGAGTAACAATAATGTAAATTTAATAATAGAATTTAATTAGATTTGTAAATAGCCAAATAAATTAACATTGATGTTAGATTTTAAATTTACACTAACTGTATATACTTTAGAATTTATAAGATAGTAAATTTTTTACATATATATAGAGTTTAATTAGTTTTAAAAATAGCTAGGTAATAAGTAATTTAGTTATTTATTTTACATACTGAAAAATTTTAATTCATGTATTATATTAATTATAGTGCATTGGGGGGTCAATAATATTCGGAGTAGTACTTTATCATTTGATTGATCAAGCTTGTAAAGTGGTTGAGATATGTTAAACTACATTCATAAAATTTACTTTAGTTAATTATTTTTTTGTTAATTGTACATATATAGATATGATATCATGAGTAAAATTTGATATATATGTTTGATATACGAGTGGAGATATAGATTTGAGAAACTGTGTGCTGTACTGTGATGATATAAGGATAAAATTGTGTGTTTCTTTGTATAATTTGTGTATTATTTTTGTCTATAAATAATGGGATAGCTCTATAAATTGGGGAGAATCTACCCAGCTTTTTAAAAATTGTAATATGTTGGATTTGACTAGTTACATGAATAGTATATATTTTGATTATATTTTGATATATTTTTTTTGTTGTGTTTACTGTTTGATTTTCTTTTATTAAGAATGGACAAGGAATGAATGTTGGGGGATAGATTATCTATTGAATATCGTGATAGAGTTAACAAGTTCTTAGAATTTAGTTTAAAAAATACTAGAAATCCCAATTTGATCCCATGTCCATGTATTCAGTGTGGGAATCTCCATAAGATGGGCATAAGTAAATTGAAAGAACATTTATTTTCCACGGGATTGACCGAAGCTATAAGGTGTAGATTTAGCATGGTGAGTGCCAATTGATAAGAATTCTTTTAAGAGAACTATAAATAGAGACAAGGTCGATATGGGTAATGAGGATGATCTTTATGATATAATCGATGATGCACAATATGAATCTAATATAGATCCAGTTAACTTTCAATCTTTACTTAATGATGTGGAAAAACTGATTTATTTGGGACGTACTAAATTCACTAACCTATTTGGCATTACTTAGATTATATAATTTAAAAGCAAAACATAGATAGAGTGATAAAAGTTTTTCAGGACTACTTGCTTTATTGGGAGAATTGCTACCTAAGGATAATGAAAATGCCTATATTTTTACACCATCACAAGAAAAAAAGAAAGGAAGATGTACTACCCAAATACAAAGTTTGATTAAAAAAAGAAATGATGGTCATTTAGAAACAATCAAATATAATCAATGGGGCTAAGCAATGGGTGATGAAGGGAACCATTTAGCGAGTATGGTGGGAGCTTTGGCACATCGAACTGTGCTAATCAGTCTTGACCATTGGGCACATGTTCCAAAGGAGTATAAAGAAAACATATGAAAAACTGTTAAAGTAAGTCATTTATAATCTTAAGGTCTTGATCTAATGACCATTAGGTACGTACTTTTAATAGTTTTTCTTTGTATTTTTCTATAGGCAATCTTTAATATTGACCCAAAAGCCAAAAAGAAAACTTTGGAAGATGCAGGAAAATATTAGAGAAATTTCAGGACTTCCATGACAAAGGAGTTAGTATATGAATATACGGATACTTTTCCAAGCTTGTTTGAAAATTCACCACCAGTATATGCGGAATGGATAGGTCTTAAAGATTGGAAGGATTTTGTGGCCAAAAGAATGACTCCAGAATGGGAAGAAATGAGAAAAGTTCAACAAGAACGACGAGCTAAGTATACAAACCGGCATAAAATTGGTAGATTGGGTTATAGTGGCCTACAAAACAAGCTTGGAAAGGAAATGAGTCATGTACTTACTGACATTAATAGAGATGATTTATGGACTAAAGCTCGAAAAGACAAGAAAGGAAACCATATGAATGAAGAAGTTAAGACTATTAGAGAGAAAATAGTAAGTATATTTAAATTTTTTATATGATTATACAAAGTTTGTATTATATATACTTGATAGTAAATATTTAATCGTATTTTTTAGTCTTTTTTGTAGGTTGATCTCATAAATCAAGTAAAGAAGGGCACTTTGGTGTTAGAAGGAAGTAATGATGTCCTGACAATGGCATTAGGCACCCCTGAGCATAGTGGACATATAAGGGGAATGAGAGCAGGTGTCACAAATATCAATTCTTTCACACACCTACCCCATCCATCAAACCACCACCAGACGATTATATGAAAAAGATTGATGAGCTTCAACAGTATTGGTAATCACAGTTTAAACAAAGGAAGAAAGATTCAAGGCTGAGATTGCAACTTTGTAAGTAGAACAAGGTAGTAACATAGGTGGTTCTTCATTTACCTCACATCAAGTTCCACCACAACCTACTACACAGGATCCTCATAGGTGTTGCCTCAGAACATATGCTACCACAACCTACTGCACAGGATCCTATGGTGTTTGCCTTATACCATATTCCAACAGAACCTACTGCATCAGATCTTATGGTGTTTGATAGACCACCAGAACAAGTACATAATAGGAAGTACAAGTTTGCAGTGGGTGCAGTAGACAGCATTGTAGCATCAGGATATGTGGTAGGTTCTACCATTGGATTTGTTCACAATGTTCCATTGGGGATTATCATATGGCAGTTAAAATTTCATATAATGATTTTGCTTTATTTTCGATTCCCAACGAAAATTCTGGTGCTACCTTAGTTGGACGTGTAGTTGGATCTTATGCTGCATGGCCAAAAGTGCTAGTCATTTTTAATGATGAATCGGTAAAGAAACATCCCAACCCTCGTCAAGCTTCTCAACTACAAGGACCTCTGACACAACCAAAAGGGCCTTCCAAGTCTCGTGGAAAAGAACCTCTTACACAAACCCAACCAGATTCAGAGTTAAGTTCAATACCATTTTTATTGTCATATTTGTTGAAGATTGCTGAGAATTGGTCCGATTATGCTTATGTCAAATTTTCAATTGGAGAACAAGTGTTTGGAGTTTCTTTTGTTTTGCCTATCTTTCAAGAAGATATAATCTAATTTTGTACTTTTCAAATGATTGCGATGGTACGATATAATCTAATTTTGTACTTTTCAAATGATTGCGATGGTACTTATAACCGTATACATGAGGTAAGTACCGGTAAAACTGCATATTTTAGTATCTATGCAAATCATATTAAAACTTTGATTACTAATTATATGACATATGATTTTGTAGCTACTTGCATAATTGTATAGTTCAATTTGGTTTTGAGGTAGTGTACGCTTTTATAGATCCAAGTGAAATTGCTATATCTAGTGGTCAACGAAAGGCTCGTGCGGAAGCACTCTCTAGCCAGATGTTATCAATGAATATTGTCGATTAATTACTCATTACTTCTTGGAACCATGCGTAAGTTTATACACATTTCGATTTGTAAATTTTTACTTAAGTTCCATTCATATATAAAAATTATGTGATAATTTCTTATTAATAGAGAACATTAGATGTTGGTCATTATTGACCCTAATAAGGACATTATATGGTTTCTTGATCCGGTCAATTCTGACCTTTGTAATGAAATTGGCCACACAATATTTCAGTAAGTTTATTCTATATTCTAATTTATATCTTTTTAAAATTTTAATTTTGTTCATTGACTTTATTTGATGTTTATTTTATGGTAATAAGTGCATTTACTTTATTTGATGTTTATTTTATGGTAATAAGTGCATTTACCTTATAAAATGTGGAAAAAAGAAGAAAAGGAAAGAAAAAGGGACCATATTACTACATACTTAATGTACCAAATTTTGCTTTAATTATTAAGTATTGTTGAAAATTTTTTCTCTTCGATAGTTAATTAATTAAAACTTGTGTATGTCTCCTTTATTTATCTTAGGGGCCACATCAACCAACAAATATAGAATGCAGATATTATGTAATGAAATACATACAATAGATAATTCAATAAAGGTATCCTAGCTAGGGAGTTTTTCAAATCTAGAGTATGTATAAAAGTAGTCACTTTTATATATATTAGTCACTCTTATATATATTACTTACTATTTTCAATTTTGCTTCTTTTTATAATTTCAACTAATTATATCTTAATTTTCTAGTTTCCCAACGAAACACCTTATACCAATCAAGAAATCAATGAAGTTAGAGAAGAATAGGTCAGAATACTCTTCAAGTATATCCAATGAGCTAGAGCGCCCACCTTCATTGTTTGATAGTTTTGATGGCCCTTTTTTTTTATAAAAAAATTGGACAATATCTAGCTATTTAGATGTAGTTTTAGGATAAAGTAGGTTTTAATAGTACTTAAATTAAGTATGAATTGATTATGTATTATAGATATATTATGTTGGATTGGATATTGGTTATTTATATATGCAGGTTTTTGTAAAACTGTTGTAAAACACAATTTTTTGGGTATATATAAAATCCAGTGGAAACCAATTTCAATTTTTTATCCTCCTGGATTAGGCCTTATCTCGTCGCTTAAAAAATGACGCAGAAATTATGATATTATAAAAATAAAATAAAATAACCGAATAAATTATTTATTTATCTCGTGTGAGGTAGGCTTTTCTCATCATTCATACAATGATGTGAATGTAAGTATTTCTTATAGTGATTACCAACAGTTTAATTTAAAACAAAAAGTTCTTAAAGAGTAGTATTTTTCAACACTTCATTAAAAGAGTCAGAAAACAAAACATGAATAGCGGAATTGTTTTAAAGTTTTAACCATGAATTCTACTATAAATGACTGAGCAGCTAAATTTATCCTGGAGTACTTTAGTAGTTACATTTGGTATTTTTGTTTGCATATGATTGCGAGAGCAGTTGGAAGACATTGCTATCATTAATTATCTCATCTAGTAAAGACACCATATAATTGGCTCCTAAATGAGTTAGACACTCCAATTTTTCGCACAACTATTTTGATTTAATGTCTTGAGTCGACATTGGTGACCTACTCCTATCGTAAGTAAAGAGCTAGCTAGCTAGCTACTCACCAATTAAATTGAGCATTGATTTTCTTATCCTTTCATTTTCTTATTCACTAACTAGTATAACGCTGACCAGTGTCAATTAATGTTATACGGCATAGGATCGAACATTTCCTGGTCAGTTACTTTTTTGCTTTCTAGAATTATGGTGACTGATTTATTGCTCAAATTAGTTTTAGAACATGAAAGAACTGTCAATGCCTGACTTGTGATATGATAGATATGGTGATTGAAATAAAAGTTGGGCACAACTAAACTGGTTAGCCAAAAGCTTAATAAGGTTTCTGAAAAAATATTACAGCTTGATACTACTACTTAGAATGAGAGATTCATATAGATGCAACTGATCATAATTGAGCAAAAACCAAATCAATCTGGTTTTTTCAGATTTTCTTACTATTAAATGCTAAATTGTAATAGTAATTTAGACAATAATAACAAAACTTGTTTATCTATTCCCCAAAGTAATATTGTGGCAATCTTTTTAAAATCACATTATTCAATTATAACTAAAATTCAAGCTAATTAATGCTCCCAAAAATAGACACGCGAAGTACGACAAAAATACTAAAAGTGCCACTAAACAGAGTATTAAATTGAGAGTTTGATTTTTTAGGTGCATGAATTATTTTTACTTTTTTGTAATAAATGGAGATTATTAGTTAAGTCTTATTTAAAGAGAAAAAAAAAGCCACTAAACAGAATTTGGAAAAAAAAAAAGTTACAAAAGGCGAACCAGTATTAATAGAAGAGTCGAGTCACACCTATCTAAGAGAAGCGGTAGAAATCAAATATCAAATCTAAATCAGATAAGTTCATGTGTGTACTAACTTATATAGATCCTATTAGAACAGAGAAAAGCAAGATAGAGATGTGTCAAATATGTCTAGGCTTATATACCATAGAGATATATCAAACACATAAGATTTATGCAATTATTCTCACAAATTAAGTTAATTATAAATTCTTGGATGCATACATTTAGTGATATGTGACACGAAAAAGTAAACACCACTTTATTGCTCTAGAAGTTAAGTGGGATCCACAAACGGCCGCCCTTGCACAAAAGCTATTTCTACTTACAATAAATGGTTAATGGCACAAATAATCTCTAAATTATCCAATCTGTCATTATAATTTTGTCATCGAAATTCTAATTTTAGGAATTAAGTTTCTGAACTTTCTGATTTCATGCGAATCGGTCTTTAAATTATCAAAATCATAACATGTTACTAAATTTCTAACAAAAAACACATTTGAGTAGTATGTAGTAGTATTTGAAAAGGTATATTTAAGAAAAACTAAATTGAATAAAAGGATTTAGAGGAAATGCAAGAGATATGTATTTGTATTTTTTAAGATTCTTGGAGTTACAAATTTAGAGAAAATTTTTCTTTCATTATTCATTTATGTTTAAAATTCTCTAATTATCTCTCAAATACACTTTCAGACTCTGTTACGTGCTCTTTATATATATTTTTTCGTTAGAAATTTAATAATATTTGAACAGTTCAAGGACCAAATTGCATAGAATTGAAAAGTTCTGAGACTAAGCAAATTCTCTCAAATCGGATAGTTGAGGGACTATTTATGCCATAAACCGGCCTACAATAAAAGAGGTGATAATTCAAAAAACTTCAACAGGTTATATGTACACGCTACATCGGTTGGTGGCATGAATTGGTAACGATACGGTATTATGCACTTATTGCGCATAGAAAATAAACAGGATGTTCTATGTTGGGCAGTAGCCGGTACGTAGTACTATGCACTTTATAACTCCCACCTCATAAATTCTCTTTATTTTTTTTTGGTTCTCTCGTTTTGTGATTTTAATAACTTGGTCATGGAGATTTTGATGGCAAACGCATGAAAATTGGAATCCTTATCAATATCCACAACCCATATGCCATAAAAGTACGTACTCATTTATCTCACATGGTAATTACTTCCCAGCTAGCCAACATATATTGTCAAAAAACTCTCACAATGTAATAATCACTGTATTTAACTCATCCGCCTTCTATTAAATTTTATCCAAGTCCAAAATTAGTAACATCCTTATTGTAACACCTCCTATTACGTACACTCATTTTCACTATAAAAGTTAATTATTATTATTATTATTATATAACCCTTTTATATGAGTCTATGAGTACTAGTGCAAGTTTTCTCTCTCTCTCTCTCGATTCTTAAAAATCAGAAGCCAGATCTTCTTCCTTGGAAATTAAAAAAAGCTTCTCAAAGCCACCCCAAGCAAACACTATTTGCCAAGATACAAATGCATGAGTTGAACCCCAGTTCTCAAATATCATGGGTTTCACTATTAGTACTCTCTCCCTAATTATTCTCTTTCTTGTTGTCGTTTCCTCCTCAACGACGAGTACTACTCTTCCATCTTCTTCACCGTCATCAACGTCACACGAGGTCAAGCTCGGCGCCGGCCAGGGCGGCGGAGCCACAGGGGTTCGGTACCGAGTGTTCTACCTCAAGAACACGACGCCGTTTCATAACACGGACAGAGTACGTGGGGATCATCAAGTAGTAGTGGTACCGACCACGAATAATAAGAAGAACAAGAACAAGAAAACGACGACAATATTGAAGAGAAAGAAGGTCAAGAACTTGGAAACGACGAGTCGTCCGGCGTTCTCAGTGATGCTGCCTAAGGGTTTCGTCCCTCCCTCAGGTTCGTCCCCTTGCCATAACGAGAACCCCAACTCGGTCGTCTTTTTCTGCGCCACGTCACCAAAGCCATAGCTGAGTACAACTCCTCACTTTAGTCTTTTCAACAAAGATGAAGATGGTTTTAACTTTATTTGCCTTTTCTTTTTTATTTTTTGGTGCTGAGTTGTGAATCGTTTCGAATCTTTTTGTTTTTATTTTTATTTTACTTTCATTTTTGATATTAATCTTGTAATACATCTACTACTATAGTCTAGTAGTCTTGTAATAAAGAATTACGTAGAATAGGTATACCGAAAGTATCAAATAAATAAAATTGAAACTATGCTTTTGCATGAGTCCTGATATATACAGTTTCTTTGAATTATGTTTTATATCTAATCTATATATGTATCTATCTTTTTTTTTTTTTTGGTTGAATGTATATACCGATCTTAAAGTCTTCAGTGATTTTGAATATTGTACTTTATCCATTTTTAATTTCAGTGCACGTCACATTCATTAATCAGTACTCAACAAATTATTAACTTCACATAAATGCCGATCGAAAGATTAATATCTTCAACAACAATGGCTCGCTGCGATTTCTTTTCTTTTTTTCCCTATTTATAACTGATATCAATATATAAAATGGTGGCTATTAGGATCATCAATTCATACATACTAAAACGAATATCTAGTTATATGTTTGTGCAATTATTAGTGGCACCGAGTAGCTCCATCATAAAATGTGTAATTATATTTAAATAAGAAATAAATCGGTATATGTAGAGAATATCAATAAATTAGCTGGAAAAGTAATTTTATTTACAAGATGCATCATCAAGTGCCATGCCCTATTCAATGCCTAATTTTCCTCAAATATTGTATATATGTCCCCTTATATACGACTCTAATTTAGATGCATTAATATTGGACAATATTTTGAGACATGTATAGTGAGATGTCTGTCACCTTTGACATATTTAACTATATTTTTCATAGGAAAAAAAGTCAAAATGTTTCTTAAAAGTGAATTTAACCATGAAAAGGTTCAAATTAAGCATGTGAATCTCCATCGTTTTAGGGAGTGGCTCCGGGTTAATAGGGTGTTGAAAATTCCTTTTCGTAGCGTGTACTCCATTACATGCAAATTGTTTTGGAGCGGCTGGCTCTCTCTTTGCGATGTGTGCCTACACGAATAGATACACATATAGGGTACGTACGTACCCATATTCCACAAAATTCTCGCCCTTAAAGATTATTGTATTTGTAGGCCAATAACACTTAATTTAAATCATTCAAACAAATTTTTATGTAAACAAATCCATATATTCTTGCCAGTTACATTAACGCATAACTACTCTGTTACACAAGATAAGTTTAGGCTTTAGGCCAGTTGTATTAACGCATAATTACTCTGTTACACAAAATAAGTTTAGGCTTTAGGCCAGTTGTATTAACGCATAACTACTCTGTTACACAAAATAAGTTTAGGTATTTTTATTTTTTATTTTTTGACTTACAAGAGTGAGGATTTGACCTCAAGATCTTCACATTGATAATAAATGTGACTACCAGTAGGTTTTGCCTATAATTACTAAATTCGCGTTCATTGGTAAAATATGATGGGTTAATTTACCCTCGTATTTTAGTATACCCTTAATTTACTTGTTACACATAATCTTATTTCCCTTTTTTGTTTCCCCTTTTTAACAATTAGGAATACCCCTGATTTAGACAATATTAACACGATTAAAGTACCTTGTCAAACTTCTCAAAACTTCTTTGTAGATGCGCCCATGATCAACACCCCAAAATAATTTACTACCGAGATGAGATTTAAAGCCAATCATGGCTTACCAATGAGCTTAAATTGATCCTATGTAGCGAATATATACTTAGTAATTTATTCTTGCTAAGAAAACACCGTTGCTGATTTATACTTGTACATACATGCGTGTATGCTAAAACCACTATCCTCTTTAATATTCTTCTCTATATGATGGTATTTCAATGAACATGTAAATATTGAGAATATTTATAGGTGCGTGTAATTAATAATGACTCATCTGTGTAAAGTAAAGGCAGGTTACTACTGTAAATGGAAGCTGATGCAATTGTGTGGCAAATGAAGAAGAGGAGCTGAAAATCATATGCTCTGAACAGAACTAAACATGATTCAGCATGATAAATCTAACTGCAAGGTATACGAACTTTGGACCACAAATAAATAACTTACAAATTGTGGCTATTTTCTAACCTTATAGCTAGCCTAAATATGATCCAAAGGATCAGGGGGCTACCACACTACTTCTCCGTTATTTGTAACGACATATTATTCCTACAAATACCATAGCAAATTTTGAACTTCTACTAGCACATTCGCACTAATACAGTTATACTGGTCAATCTTTTATCCTGTTTTTCTTGGTCAAATATCTATTTAAATTTTTAGCATTTATTAAGCACCAACTTATGATCCCATATCCCAAGAGACCTAAAAAAAATTTATTATCCCAAGATAGATGAGCCAAAAAAAGGGTGAATTGGGTTTTTAATTAAAATTTTCAAACTTTTTGTGCTAAACTATTAGTATATGACAATTTTCAACAACATTGAATAAAGCAAGTAAAAATGGTAATCAAACAATCACAAATTTTGATATAAATACAAGTAATTAAAAAGGACTGGTTAGAGAGACTGTAAACATTATTTTATGAGCTTGGACAAATTTTGACAATATGTCCTCGGCTCAAACATATTTAGATTCATATCACCATTTTGCTCAACATTTTCTCTCTCATCACTATTTCTCTAGTCCATTGTTAAAGTGGTATTTATCTAAATAATTTTCAAAAGTGATATTTTCAAAATAAAATTTTGAAGTGATATTTTTTTAAATAAACTTGGAAGTTTTTGAAATTTTTTTTTATCTTTTTTACAATTTTATTTTGAAAGATATCTCTTTTAAAATTTTTATTTTAAAAAATATAATTTTTGAAATTTATTTAGATAAATACCATTTTTTCTCTCTCCTCATTTTCTCCTCCCTTTTTTCACTTATTTCTCTCTCTTTTGATTTTCACTTTTAAAAGTAAAAGTATTAGTTACCAATCATATTTTTGTTTCTTATTTAAAAAAAAAAAAGTAAAAACATTAGTTACCAAACACATTTTTGTTTTTTAAAATAAAAAAACAAAATAAAAAAAAAAGTAATTCTATTTTTTCGTTTAAAAAGAATTAAAAATTTTAGCGTTACTAGACAACGCCTAATCCTTTTTGCTATATTCTGTAAGATTTATTTCATAAGGTGTACATGAGATGTATTTGCCCTTTTTTTTATTTTTTTATTTTGTTGCAATAATATATCACATTTGTGGATTTGTTCTAAAATACGCTTTTGTGTGATGTACAACTAATTTTTGCTTAATCAAATCATTTACATGTATCTTTTTATTTTTAAATTGGCACATTTTCTGTTCAAATCTTCAAAAAAAGTCATAGGCTGGTAGCCTATATTGCAGATATAAAATAAATAAAACAGAAGTATACAAATATCTTATGTGCTCCTTTTGTTAATAAGAAAACAAAATATATAACAAAAAGAATTAACCATGGAGTATTAGAAATAATCTATGGGTCTATTTTAACCTTCAAAAAAAAAAAGGAAAATTTTATAGACCGAAATGATAAAATTTAAATCTAAGGATCAAAGTGAGACTTTTCTCATAACTTAAAGATTAATTGTATCATCAATCCAAAAAGAAAGAGGAATGGAGGAGGACAAACAAAGATAGGCAATTGAATTAGAACTAATGACTTGTTTATCCTTTGAATTATTGTTAAGGCCTCATTTTTATTCTTTTTTTTTTTTTTTTAAGAATATCTCAGTTTGATTTTTAAACTTTAAAAATTCTCATTTTGTTTTAAGACTATGCAATTATTCCATGTTAGCTATTTTAATAGTTTTTGTTTAATATTTAACAATAAGGGATGAAAGAAGAAAATATAAAATGTATATTTTTTAAGTTTAAAGATTAGTTGAACAACTCTATAGTTCTCATGCATTTTGATTCTTAAAGTATGAAATTTGTCCCTTTATTCCTTGTACTATTAAAATGTTCTCTTTACTATTAAAATGTTCTCTTTGAGTCTTTCTGTTTTATATTTTATTTATTCTTAATCCAAATTAAGATCATGTAAGATACACATGCTCCTCTGTTTTATTTATTTCATATCTATAAATATAGGCCACCACTTTAAGAAGATTTTAACATAAAATGGAGCCATTTAAAAATGTGAAATAGTGTATGTAACTGATTAGTTAAGTAATAATTAGTTGTATATGAAAGTAAAAGAACAGTAAGAAAGGTAATAGAATAGAGAAATTGTAGTGAAATTTCTTGTATATTAAAGCTGTATAAGTTTACACATATATATACATAAAAATATAACCGTTGCACACCAGTTATTTGTAGAATTTTCTAAAATAGAAAATATGGCCATTGATCTTACAAAAGGCATAGAATCAACTATAATCAAGCAGAATTTTAAGAGGATAAGAGATCTTTGCATTCACGTTCATCATTACCTGTCATTGGTTGACTTTCCTTTGAATTCTCTTTTGAATTCTTTTCTTTAACATCCCCTCTTAAACCTAGCCGAGGAATAAGCCAAAGGCCAAGTTTGCTGCAAAGGTCCTTAAAAGGCATTGTTGACAGTAGCTTGGTAAAAATATCAACAATTTGATCTTTAGAACTGACGAACCGTGTAGAGAGCAAGCCTTGTGCAACTTTTTCTCGGACAAAATAATAATCAATTTCGATATATTTTGTACGAGCGTGTAATACGAGATTGACAGTCAAGTGCAAGGCCGATATGTTATCACTATATAGTGTTGGTGGTTCAGGGAGGAGAAACCCAATGTCTCTAAGAAGATAAGTGATCTACGTGAGCTCTGCTGCAGCTGAAGCTAAGGCTCTATATTCAGCTTCTGTACTAGATTTGGCAACTATGGGTTGTTTCTTTGCTAACCATGAGATGCAATTAAGGCCTAGGAATATACAAAATCCAGTTGTTGATCTCCTTGTGACAGTACATCCCCCCCTATCAGAGTCTACAAAAGCAGTGAGTGTTGTAATGGGATAAGATAGAAGATGAATGCCATAATCAAGGGTACCTTGCACATACCTCAATATACATTTAACCAATTAGAAATGATAATTACTTGGTTGATGCATATGCTGACATACAAAGTTCACGCTAAATGCAACATTAGGTCTAGTAAAAATGAGATATTGCAATCCACCTACAATGCTCCTATAAAAAGTGGGATCAGGAAAATGTGTTGTATCATTTGAGTGTGTATGTGGTACCATGGGAGTGGATGAGGGTTTCCTAGTTTGCATCTTGGCTCTATAAAGTAAATCAATGGCATACTTTTTCTAATTTAGAATTAGTCCATGAGAAAATTGACCAACTTCAACGCCTAGAAAATAATATAAATAACCAAGATCTTTCATAGCAAATTCCTTTGCAAGTGAGTAAATAAACTTATTTATAAGTATAGTGTTGCTTCCTGTGAGGATGAGATCGTCAACATAGACTAATAATAAAAGTGTTCCTTGTTTCCCCTGAAAAATAAACAAGGATGGATCAGTAGTGCTGCAAGTAAAACTAAAAGCAAGAAGAAACATACTAAACCTATCAAACTAAGCTCTTGGAGCTTGTTTTAAGCTATATAAGGCCTTGTCTAATTTGCAAACATAAGAAGGTCTCTTTTGATCTTGAAAACCTGGGGGTTGCTCCATAAAAATGGGTTTATCAAGTTTTCTATGCAAAAATGCATTTTTTACATCAAGTTGCCTAATATCCCACTTACAAGATAAAGCAATAGAAAGAATAATTCTAATGGTGGTAGGTTTAACCACTGGAGAAAAAGTTTCAAGAAAATCTACGCCAGGAACTTGGTTGAATCCCTTGGCCACTAATCTGGCTTTAAGCCTTTCAACAGTGCCATCTGCTTTCAATTTAGCTTTATAGACCCATTTACAGTCAATGATATTCATGTCATTTGTGTGTGGGACTAATTGCCATGTTTGGTTATGGTGTAATGCTGTGATTTCCTCTTGCATTGCTGTTAGCCACCCTGGTTGTTTGAGAGCATCGTTGATACTCTTTGGCTCAGTATAAATGTCATAACATAGCAAAGTAAATTTTGTTATATTATACCTGGTATTAAGTTTATGTATACTTGCCCTTGCTCTAGTGGTCATAGAATGAGATGGGAGAACTTCACTGATATCGTGCTGCCTAAGTTGATTTTCTTGCTGGTCATGTTGTACTGTAGGTTCTGCTTAGTTTTCTTGAACATTCTCATGTGGAGTATTTGAGTTTGGATGTACTTCAGGTACGGTATGCTGACTTTCAGTATTTGCAGCTATTGTAGGTTGCCCTTCTTCGTTTTGAGTCGCATCATTGTGGGTTACAGGTGTAACATGTGAGTTACCTGAGTTATCTTGAGGAAATAATGGAGATATTGTACAGTTTTCTGGCTCTGTATTCTCTGAACCTGTAGTCCACTCAAGAAAACTTGTTAAATTTACATTTTCATCACAAGGACTAAAGAGAGAACCAGGTTTTCTGAATAGTAAATTCTTTTCATCAAAGACCATGTCTCTTGAAATATAAACTTTTCCTGTAGGTGGATAATAGCATCTATAACCTTCATAAAACTCACTATAACCCAAAAATACACAAGGAAGAGATTTTGGATCAAATTTATTTTATGTTGTTTTTCTTATGTACGGGAAGCACCTTGATCCAAAAACTCTTAGAGAGGTATAATTAGGTTTCTTACCATTGAGCTTCTCCATAGGACTTGCCATACCTAGTACTTTTGAAGGTAGCCTGTTGATTAACCATGTTGTAGTAGAGAAAGCTTCAACCCAAAAGCGTTTAGGAATGCTAGCATGAAACAGCATAGTTAATCCAAGTTCAATAATATTTTTATGCTTTTTCTCAGCAATGCCACTTTGCTGAGAGGTTCCTGGACAAGATTTTTGAAATCTTATTCCATGATCTTCTAGGTAATGATGAAAATTCTTGTCTTCAAATTCACCTCCACCATCCGCTTGGAATATTTTTATATTTTTGTCAAACTGATTTCTCAAGAATTTATGAAAGGCAATAAAACAACTTAAAAAATCAGATTTTTTCTTCAAAGGAAAGCACCAAGTAAAATGTATGCATTCATCAATAAAAATCACGTAGTATTTAAACCTTTGAAAAGAGATAACAGGTGTAGCACCCCATAAATCACAATGAATCTTGGAGATAGGTTTTGAGCAATAATCAATAACATTAAAAAAAAGTAATCTACATGATTTTCCTAATTGGCAACTTTTACACACAAAGTTTTTCCCATTGTGCTCATTAATAAAAATGAGCTTATTGCTTTTCAAAAAATGAACAATATTCATATTTGGGTGCCTCAGTCGTTGATGCCATAGAGTTTCACTTGTTGCCCGAAACCTGGTTGAAAAGAAAGTCATATTTTGTTCTGGTTCTAGGCAATAGAGACCTCCATTTCTAACTCCAGTTGCTATCACAGATCTTGATTCCCTGTTCTTTATAACAAATTTATTTGCATTGAATTCAAATAAGTAAGGTAAATCTGAAGTCAATTGGCTTACAGATAAAAGATTCTTCTTAATTTTAGGAACAACAAGAACATTTTCTAGTTTAAAAGATTTATTTCCAGTACAAAGTGTAATATTTCCTATGTGTGTGATATCTAACTTATATACATTCCCAACCATTATCTTATCTTTTCCAAGGTAAGGTATAGAGTTAGTTAGCTTACCACCATCAGGGGTCATATGCTGAGTTTCTCCTGTATCTGGAGACCATACCTCATTTTGAGAATCTGAGATAGTCAGTGCAGCAAGAGCTTGATTGGCATCCTCTGGCTGGTAGCCCTGGTTAAATCTATGCCAGCAATTGAGAGCTATGTGTCGAGGTTTTCCACATATCTGACATGAGACTTGATTTTTGTTCAGTTCCTTTTGGAATTTCCTGTCTCCTTGAGGCAATTCAGGTGGCTTTTGATTGGTTTGTTGAAAGCCTCTTCCTTTCGAGTTATAGAAATTCTGACCCTGCTTATTATTTTTGAATTGCCTTAAACTATTCTTGTTTTTAGCAAGGAAGGCAGCATGATCATCAGTAGTACCATTGAAATTATGGAGGGATTTCATATTTTCATGGCTTTGAAGTAACTGAACAATACTACTATAACAAGGTATAGGAGGTTTCATCATGGAAGTAACAAAAGATTCATAATCATTACCTAGGTCTTTTAGAAGATTAAATACCTTTTCTTGATCCTGTAGAGGTCATCCAATTGCAGCAAGTTCATCACATATTTGTTTGAATCCTCTAATATAGTCATTTATTGACTTGAAATTTTTTTTGTTATGCAGGAGTATCTTCTGCATCAGATAGAACTCTTGGTCCCTTGAACTTTGAGCGAAGTAGTCTGTAAGTGACTTCCACACTTCAGCAGACGTTTCTAGGCCAATAGGAAGTCCTAAGACTTCTCAGATAGTGTCCCAACAATCCAGCCATGAAGGAGACAATCTGACCTCCTCTAAAGGACATATTGAGAGTTTGTTATAAACTCTTTTATTGCAGATCCATCAGTTTCTGCAGTGCTTTTACCAACAAGTTCGTCTGGTTCTGCATAGCTTCCATCTAGAAAGCCTCCCATGTCTTGACTCTCCATCAGGCCACTGATTTGACTTTTCTACATCATATAGTTGTTCTGGGTAAGTTTGAGAGAAACAAAGTTTTCAATATTTAAGGTGGAAGGGTACGGATATTGAGGTGTGGATGTGACTGAGAGAAAAGCTATAGAAAAATAATATTCAATTATATTTCCAGGTAAGGCTCTGATACCATGAAAGTAAAAGGACACTAAGAAAGGTAATAGAAGAGAGAAATTGTAGTGGAATTTCTTGTATATTAAAGCTGTACAAGTTTACACATATATTAATATAAAAATATAACCATTGCACCCCAGCTGTTTATAGAATTTCCTAAAATAGAAAATATGACCATTTATCTTACAAAAGGCATAGAATCAACTATAATCAAGGAGAGTTTTAAGAGGGTGAGAGATCTTTATATTCACATTCATCATTAGCTGTCACTGGTTGACTTTCCTTTGAATTCTCTTTTGAATTCTTTTCTTTAACAGTATATTGAATAAAAATATATTTTAGAACTCTCTAAAATAGGGTTACTTTTTTTCATTGAAATTAATAAAAAAAAATAAAAAGTACGTCTCATATGTTCTTCATATTGAGAATCAAACAATATGCAAAAAAGACTAAAATGACAAAATTTAAACTTTAAAAACCAAAATGAGACTTTTGCTATAGTTCAGAAACCGAAAGAGTAATTTGTCCTTAAAGACCAATAGTGAACTAAAATTTTGTACGGAATTATCATATTTGCCTTTATTTATATTATCATTTTTTTTTTCTCTTCTGCCTTTAATTTTTTTTTTTTTTTTGAAACAGTTTCTGCCTTTAAATTTAACGAATGCGGTATAAGTGACTTAGGACTAATGTGAAATATTTTAAATATCGTAAAAATCAAAATAACAATATCTAAAATTTGGGAACCAGGCTTTTCTAATAATTTTGGAACCAGTGACCATTGGGCTAACTTATCCATCCAAATGAACCAGAAGGTCAAAGTCCAATGCTACTTGACCCAATCGTCCAACCAAAACCTCTGCTAGATAAACAGCTCCAACTTCTCCGAATTGGGATAGTAAAGGGGTCGAGTAGGTTTCCCTTTCTGCCCTCTATCGGCCAAAGGAAACAAGCTTCAACGAAAAATGTCTCTGAGAACATCCATCAAACACCTGGGATGCAAAGACTCAAGCTTGTTGAAAACCCTCACTCGCTCACTCTCTTATTCCCTCTCCGCTCCACCACTACACCCAAAACCACCACCACCAACCACGACCAGCTATAACCAGTCCCACCACGACCCGTACTCGCTCCTCAAGGAAGACCCCATTGAAATATGCTCCGCCATGTGGGTCAAAGCCTTCTCTTCCCCACCCGCCATTACCATTCCAAACCTCACTGGCTTCCTCTCCAAATTCGACCTCTGGGTCTTGGCCTACCAACGCTCTTGCGCTCACGTGGCTGGCACATTCCCGCCCCGGAACGCCATCCATTCCCAGGTCCTCCATGACCTTCTGTCGCTCCGTAACGCTGTAGTTCACGGCCATTTCTCATGGAACAAGAAGACCCACCAGTATATTCGGAGCCCCAATGACAAACCCAGTACGAAACCCATGTCCAAGCGCAAGCTCCAGGCGCTGCTCGAGTCCGACGAGCCCTGCTTTCAAGACCGGGTCGTTCAGGAGGTCCTGTTGATGATTTTGGAGCCTGTTTTCGAAGCCCGGTTCTCGCCGAAATCGCATGGCTTCCGACCCGGCCGGAATGCGCATACGGTTATTCGGACCATTAGGAGTAACTTCGCTGGGTACCTCTGGTTCTTGAAAGGAGATTTGAGTGAGATTTTTGATGGTGTGGAGAGAAATGTGGTGATGGGTTGCTTAGAGAAGGCTGTCAAGGACAAGAAAATCTTGGGTTTGATCAAATCCGCGCTTAAGACCCCTATACGGAATCAACCACAGAGAAATTCGGATTCGAAATTGGTGAGGAAAAAGAAGAGAGCTTCTACGAAAAAGAAGATTCTCAATGAGAATGAGCCGAAACCGGACCCGTACTGGTTGAGATCATTCTTTGATTTTTCTCCTGAAGAGGCTGCTAAGGTACCTTCTTATGATTGTTGTGGAATTCTTAGTCCTTTACTTGCTAATGTGTGTCTTAATGAATTAGATCAAATGATGGAAGATAAGATAGTTGAGTTCTTTAGGCCATCGAGTCTTGATTCCATTTGGAAAGATTCAATCTCTGATGGGTGTCATAACCCATCTTGGCCGGAGTTTGTTCCTTCTAGTGGGAAGGAGAAAACTAGAAAAATGGATTACATTCGATATGGGGGTCATTTCTTGATTGGGATTAGAGGTCCTAGAGAAGATGCAGTAGATATCCGTAAGCAAATAATTGAGTTTTGTCAATGGAGATTTGGGTTAAGGTTGGATAACTCGAAGTTGGAGATTGAACACATAACTAGAGGCATTCAGTTTTTGGACCATATCATATGCCGCAGGGTGATTCACCCGACGCTTCGTTACACAGCTACTGGAGGTAATATTGTGAGCCAAAAAGGTGTAGGGACTTTGCTCTCAGTTACTGCTAGCTTACAACAATGTATCCGCCATTTCAGGCGGCTTCAGTTCGTTAAAGGAGACAGAGATCCTGAGCCCTTGCCTTGTACTCCAATGCTCTACTCGGGTCAAGCTCATACCAATGCTCAAATGAATAAGTTTCTTGAGACAATGGCTGATTGGTATAGATATGCTGATAATCGTAAGAAGGTTGTTGGCTTTTGTGCTTATGTGATTCGTAGTTCTTTGGCTAAACTGTATGCTGCAAGGTATAGACTCAAATCTCGAGCCAAGGTTTATAGAATAGCTTCTCGCAATCTCAGTCGTCCATTGAGGGAAAGCACTAACAATTCTGCACCTGAGTACTCTGATCTTTTGAGGATGGGACTTGTCGATGCCATTGAAGGCGTTCAGTTTTCACACATGTCTTTGATTCCTTCATGTGATTACACTCCATTTCCAAGGAACTGGTTGCCTGATCATGAGAGGCTGTTACAAGAATATATTAGACTTGAAAATCCAAAGTTCTTTTGTCAATTGCATAGATCAATTAAGAGACAAGGTTTAAGTTTGCCTCAAGATGAGATAGCTGAAACAGTGTGGCATTTTAAAACCCTTGGGGTTAAGAACCATCAGCGCCGTGTTGAAAACGAAATAAAAAGTGAAGACTCTCGTGGAATATCTGCCACATGGTGAATCAAGGATTGGATTGGCAGCGCCATTTGAATCTTGAAATTCAACCTTCGTGGATAGTATGCTTGATTTTGGAGCCTTGGAGGTCTGCCTAAGTTGTCCATATTCATGACCGAAAGTTTTTTTGATAGGCTACAGGCATGATCGCTTTACAAAATGGGAGCCCTCATTAGTCTGTCCGTGAAAACAGTCTGCTCCTTCAGTGTTGCAGGTGCGTTTGTTATGCAGAAAGTAACTCTTCCGTCGGATGAGAGGCATCGAAAGGAATGTGATGTTGGAGAGCAGCGAGAATCAAACTGAATAAAAATCGAAAATTTTCGTGAGAAATCAGGAGAATGATGGGACTAGAACCAGAAGTGGTGGAGTTGCATAAACTTGTCTGAACTCTGGTGATCAGCTTAGTAAAATATTTTTAGAAAATGTTGGAATGGCCAAAATTATTGGTTCTTGGTAAAACCCACCAAGCAGGAGGCTTCCGCCAATGGAAATCTCATTCTGCAAACATGGGATTCAGTGTTACTTGTGTTCAACCATAGATTTAGAGTACTCTGTACAAGAACCGCAATAGATTGATTAAAGCAAAGGTTCATGAGTTTGTTCAAGGATCTGTTTCCTATTGCAGCCAGATTTCAAGTCCATATGTGGAGCTTTATATTATTCCGAGTGTAGGTACAGACAAATTGAAGTTGAGTTGTGCATCGCGCTATACGTTTGAAGTGGGGACTAAAAAAATTGAATTAAATTGTGAAGTTCATTGCCGAGAAAAATAACTGCTTCAGAGTTCGGAAAATAGGCCACCAAGATGGTAAATTACAACCTCCAACATTCCGTAAGTTTTGTTTTTTGTTTTTTTGTTTTTTTGTTTTTTTTTTTTGGTTTTTGGTTGACATTGATGTCGAATGTATTCGAATGGAAAAAAACAAACTTAGTATAGATGACAAATTGACTGAGGAAAAAGAAACACACACACACTTACTCAAATAAAAGAAAATCTTTAAGAATAATAATAAATTTTTAGTCATTCTCTCCTTTCTTTTTTCCCCCTTTTATTAGTTTTAAGAGGGAATCAAGAAAACCGAAGAAAAAAAATGTAGGTGTCGACACATAATTTTAAAGTAGTTCAACTTTTTGACTCGACTAAGAATATACGTCCGTTATAGTCATTCGTATTATCGGAGTATTTTGAGTACAGTATTATCGGAATATTTTGAGTACAGAGAGTGTCCGATCCCTTTTTCAGTCCGTTAGCCTACTAAGAGAGATCGGGTTTTCTATTTACAGATAATATTTGTTGACGGAGGTTTTGTCAACAATGAATTTAGGAAATTGTGAGATGTGGCTTGTGTATGAAAAGGATTGATAAAGTAATGTAAATAAGGAGACAAGAATTTTATAGTGGTTCAGCCCCAAAAAAGATGAGCCTACGTCCACTGTTCTTCACTATTTTCTGGAGAATTACAAGAGTTTCTCTAAGCCTTAAGGTGAGAGCAAAGAGAGAATTACAGAGTGTATAGTGAAGTAGTAGTCAGATATCGTGTCCCCAAATTATGAGACTGAGCCCCCTTTATATAGGTGAAGGTGGCTTCAAGTTTCCCAATTACATAAACGAGTAGGTATACAATTTGACATTCATAGAATCGGGTAATATCCTTAACTAAATACAGGAGATTACTCAATCTCTATTCTGAAGCTTGTTTCCTTTTCCACGCCAATTACCCTTTTGGTGAAGCTTAAACCAGTTTCCCCTTTTTATAATGGTCGCACCTTTCACATTCGGATGTGGTCGCATTTTAATTAAGGGAATTCTTATGCGACCATGTCATGCTTAACTTTTGACTTTTTCGGCGTTGACCAATTATGGATTCAAGATCGCATAACAATATTAATATGAATTCGAATTCAATTTATATTAATTACACAAAATATCGAGATTTATGGATATTTTAATTTATTTCCTGAGATGATGTGCGAGTATCTCGAATATTAGTTACAGAGATCAACTCTTGTGTTGACAGCGCTTGTGTGTTGATAGCTCGCTCGCTTCTTCGATGAGGTTAGTTCATTTTGATTCGACCCGCTCTGAACGAGCTGTGTGTCTTCTTCGAGCAGCTGCTAAATTTGTGGACAAAAGTAGATTTGGTAAATTTTAAAATTTTAGTGAGTTCGGTCAATTTAATATAAACCAATTCGAAATCGACTAGTTAATTTAGAATGTACTTGCAAAACCGAGATGAATAGGCAGTCCAACTCTCTTAACCCTCTTCATTTGAAGAATAAAAACCTTCCTTATAAAAAAAGTTCAAAACACGAAATAATAAAAAAGAGTTCCGTTCTTAAAAATTCTTCTAATATCTTGCATTTCATTATTTGTATCAAAGTATTACACTTTTAAAAACCCCTAACATCTTTCCAGTAAGGGAGGAAAAAAAAAGAAAAAAGAAAAAAAATAAAGACGCATTTAATACAAAATTTGAGTTATATTCTTCAAATTTAAAAATAGGGGAGGGCTACAGTAGGGCGCCCCTACGTAGGGCCACCCCTTATACACCGTTAGATGGGAATCTGTGGGGAATAACAGGAATCTGTGGGGAATCTATTTATACACAGATTTCCATCCAACGGTGTATAGACAGGGTCCTACATAGGGACGCCCCTACCATAGACGCGCCCTTAAAAATAATAATAGTTTTTGGGCGCGTCTACAGTAGGGGCGTCCCTACGTAGGGCCCTGTCTATCACCGTTGGATGGGAATCTGTATATAAATAGATTCTCCACAGATTCCCGTTATTCCCCACAGATTCCCATCCAACGATAATTAAGGCATGACCC